>CAIGRN010024350.1:0-13705 GCA_903798345.1 Fraxinus anomala
AAGCGATAAGTAAAAGGGAGAGAATATGCAAATGATATAATTATGGAGGTTCGATCTAAAACAATGATCTATGTCCTCCGTTACCAAGCTCTTCGGCACGAGTAAGGCATTTTCACTATATTTATTGACTTGTGGTGCAATTCAACATTTTACAATGTTTCCGATGGCTTACAAACAAGAAGCAACGATCCTTATACAACGTTGAGCTTTACGGGACCTCAATACGATCCACACTATTGAGCTTTACGGGACCTCAATATGACCCACACAGTGACTTACAACAAGGAACATCGATCTTTATACAATGTTGAGTTTTACGGGACCTCAATATGACCTACACGGCGACTTACAATAAGGAACACCGATCCTTATATAATATTGATCTTTAAGGGATTTCAACATGACCCACAATTCAAATAAATTTTACAAATGAAATCTTCTCTTCTTAATGAATGATAAATTCAAAGTTGAGCACAAGAAGAGAAGTAAGCTAACACTTCAATAGATAGCAATGAATGAAGCTCGAGTGTTATGTTAGAAAAACTTTGATGAATATGATAATCTAAATCAACCAAAATATTTCAATGAGAAGATGAAGAAATAAATACAATGTAAGTTCAAAAATCTTTTCAAGAAAAAAATCTCTCGTTTAATGAATGATTGTAATAAATTAAGTGGTAAGAGAGAAATGAGAAACTTTGATGAATAAGATTAATTTTTCAAGTTTGATTCAATCAATCAAAGTTTCAATATGAAGAAGTAGAAAAATTTATACAATGTAAATGTCAAGAACTTCTTTAAAAAATATATTTCTTTTAAGATAGATATAAATAAGTTAAGCACAAAGAGAAACGAAAAATTTTGATAAGAAAAATGATTTTCAAAAATAAGACCAATCAAAAGTTTTTCCAAAGTAAATAAATTGATAAAGATAAATAAAATGTTAAAATGAATGACAAGTGAGTTGGTATTTATATCAATCAAAACGTAATAAATCCTGCCCAACAGGACGACCATCCGGACGTCCATCACTGAACCGGACGACCAACTAGCCGTTGCGGTCAGAACGGTAAAAAAATTGACCGTTGGTGAACCGGACGTCCGCCTGGTCAACCGGACATCCGGTTGATCATTGACCGCGACCGTTGACTTGAGTTATTGTCATTTATGACTAAAGATCAAAGTGTTATACCTTTATATATGATCTCGAAAGTCTAGTATTTGATCTTGCTTTGAAGTTTCTTTCCTGTCTGACTCTTAAACTCTTGATCTTTCTTTGATGACGTCTCTCATGCTCTTGATATTGTTTCTGCTTAACGTTTGTCTTTTAAACTCTCGTATCAAATGATTTGACTTGAATGCTTAACTTCCACTTTGATCTTCATTTTGAGTCCGATTTACATGTTGATTTTGGCAATACTTGATTGATTTTAATATTGAACTATCATCACTCAAAATCAGTTGTTAGAAATAATATTAATCTTGTTTGTTATGATCAAAATATTAAAGATGAAATCAACCATATGTCAACACTCAAGATGTCTCTATACATGGGACGAAGGTGGCCTAGTAGACCTTGTGAATATTTGCAAGAACAATATGATTATAGGGTAAAACCATTTGTACAAGGCCTTTGCTAGGGTTTGGTGCCAAGGAGCCAAATGTAAAAACTATATTGCGTGCTGAAAAAAATAGATAAAAACAAACCAATGGAATGGTGACACGTGTCTGGGGAAAAAAAAAGGGAACCCATGTACAAGAAGCATGGCTCATGATTATATTAGGAGCTAGTTCCACGCTAAATTATTGAGCATTCTACCTCACCCTCATTGGGGCTGCCAAGAAATGGTATAACAAGTTGAAGCCAGAATGCACGCATATTCGGCTTCATAAACTAGCTCATTAGCAAAAGATTCGGAGAGTTAGACAAAAAGTAAGCTAAGTGATTGTAATTGAGTGTATCTTGAATTATAGGAGTTGGATTGTAACCATATAGACAAAGTTAGTGGTGACCCCACGAGATTTGTGGGTAGTTGGAGATTATGATCTCTATGCATAGACTATGTTGAGGAGAAATCCAGTGATAAGATCACATCAGAGATATTCTGTTATTGGGATGATCCGGCCTTCTGATTAAACAATCTCATTTGCATAATAGGGTGGGGTCTGGTCATTTCATGTTAAAGTCTTGGCAATTTCAAGTTGACCAATTGATTTTGGACCGTAATTAGTGACGGAGGAAGCACCCAACAAGCCAATGCGGCCTTCCATGCCGGCTTTGTCAAAATTTACAAGTTGGCTATTAGAATTGCTTACCAATCAGCAGTCGCTGCCCGTGAAGGTAAATGAGATGAGAGATTTGAGTTTTTTTTTTTTTTATTAAAATAGTGGGCCTTTTGTTTTGGGCTACTTCCTTTTTTTTTTTTTTTTTTGTTGCTTTTTTGGATTTTAAAATGTGGAAATTACAGGGACCAAGTGTTTTCAAAATTTCAATTCATAATTAAGAGTTACAAATTTTTCTTTCAAAAATCAGATATAATTAGAATTCTAAATATTATTAATAATATTATAAAAAATATTTTACATATCCACACCACTACCATCTACCCTCCCAAACCTTAATTATTTCCCGATCTATTATTTCCTCATTATACAGTCGACCCATCACTTCTCTCTTCTTCTATATCATACCGGCACCACCATCGTTCGCGGCCATTTAAGAGCAATGATATGAGATCTCACCACAACACGATCAGAGAGCGACATCGCCCGTAGCAAAATTTGAGAGTGCGGTGTTATACTTGTGTTTGAAGCTCTGAGAGTGACAACGTCATCTCCAACAATACGACACGGTAATGGTAGCTCTGAATAGATCTGACATCGAAGATGGAGGGTTCAGACGACGGTGGGTTCACATGGTACGGTGTTGTGGTAGTGATTTTGCAGTTTGTTGTGGTGTTGTGGGTGTTGTGTGATGTTTTGTGGATGTTGGTGTGTGGTGGTGTGGTTGGCAGTGGTGAGATTTTTGCGATGCTGCAGTGTGTGATGATTGATGTTGCGTGTTTGTGGTTGTTGTGGTGTGTAGTCGTGATGTTTGTAGTGGTCATGATCGTGGTCGTGGTGCGGTGGGGGTGGATAGGGTGGGGGTGTTTGTGACCAATAAAGAATATGTGATATAAAAATGTGATTGTGACTCACAATTTATTAAGTTGTGATCGAGAAATAACTTGTAACCAATTAATTTAATAATTTGTGATCGATAAATAAATTGTGATTAATGAAATTTTTGATTTTGTGACATGAATAAATTGTGATCTATAAATTTTCTAATTTGTAACCGAAAAATGATTTTTGACCAAATTGTATAGAATTGTGACATTAATATATTTAATTAATATAATATATTTTAATTAATTATTTCATAAATAAAATGTAATAAACCTTGTTTCTTAATTTTAAAATTGATCATAATTAATCTCTTATATACTAAATTTTCCCTTTTAAAATATTAGGCCTAAAGGCTTTCTAATGAGGACTGGTTTTGCATGTATGTAGGGCACCAATTGAATTCTAAATGCACACGGTGAATGATGAATGATCGGCTTCGTCTCTTCCGCCATTGCCAAAGTGAAGGAGCTTGTTGAAGGCATTCAAGTTGTATTTTTTTTTAAACCTTTTTTTTATACCCTTCTCCAATTCCAAATAATTTGCCCCAAATTTAAACCCTAGATTTTGGCTTTCTGTTTCCTTCTTGTTGCCAAGTATTTTGTCATTGTAAGCTGTATTTTTCTTATATCTATTTTGTTATTCATTGATTCTTGATAATGGGTATTGGAATTTGGAAGTCTATACATATTTTTTGATTGAATGCACTTGTATGATTAGTGTTGTACAGTACTTTTGTTGGTTTTTCCGTGAATGTTTAAAGAAAATGAAGTTGATGAAAATGGGTTAAGTTCTGAATTTGACAAATTTTGAGTGTTTATAGTTGGAAATGCGAGTTGTTTAATTTGAAATTTGCGAGTTGATTAATTTGAAATTTGCAGGGTACAGAGGCGAAAGTAAAATATTATGTGAATTGATCATTTGATTGGTGATTTAGTATGTGAATTGTGATGATCTATGATTTATAAATTTGCTGTGAGCATTGCCACCGGAGACTACCCTATTTGCTGTGAGCGCGCTGAAGCGGTGTTGAGCAGAGAAGCCACTAGCAACGAAGACGTCGCTAAGTGCGGCTCTGCACAACGATTGTTGCTGCGTGCGGCTTCTTTTGCAAGGCCACTGCAGCAACGCTCAGATCGGTGGTTGGATTGTTGGGTGTTTCGGTTGTTGGATTGTTAGATTTTTTTTGGTTGTTGAAATGGTGGTTGTGATTTCCATGTTTTGGTGGTGCTGGAGTTTTTTCGTGGTTGGTGGAAGTGGCGGTGAGGTGTTGAATTTGATTTTCATTGTTGGAGTGGTGGTGGTGGTTTTCATATTTTGGTGGTGTTGGGAGTTCAAGGTGGTTTTTGAGAGTGGTGGAGGTGACGGTGACCGTGACTATGGTCGTGGTGGTGTGATGGTTGACGGTGGGATGGCCTGAGGTGAGGGTGTTTGTGATCAATTGTTTGGTTGGTTGATTGTGACTGATATATTGGTTAGTTAATTAGTTTGTCATCTATAAATAATAGGTAACCAATTATTTGAAATTATGATGAATAAATTGAATATTTTATGAACAATAAATAATATGTGACTGATAACGAAAGTTGGCCTTATTTGATATGTTGGGCCAGTGAGGCAATTTACGTCATTATCCATTTGGATCTTCAATTGAAATGAGAAACAAAACGTTTGAATAAGAAGTTATTCAAGATGATGGCAATCCAATCCTTGTTTGGTTGAATTTAGGTTCGCACAGATTGAATTGGGTACAGCATTAATCTTTCAAAAAATTAATTAAAAATGCAAAAAAGGGTCAAGTCATGCCCATTTTTTGAATTTTTTGCCAGAGTCGTGTCAAACATCTCTCCGAGACAAGTGGGTCTAACTAAAACATAATAATAATAATAATAATAATAATAATAATGATGATGATGATGATGATCAACAAACAAGATTTTGCGAGAAGTTTTAAAATTTATACAATATAATTCTCTCAATTTTCACGATATTCATTTGCATCAAGAATAATTCCACATTGGATTTGTATTTTAGGTTTAATAGAAACAAATCACTTTCTGGGTAGTACCAATTAATCCTATAAATAGAAAAAGTTCTAGAGAAATTATTTTAAAGAAAAAAGAAAAGGTCCTACCGGGAGTCGAACCCAGGTCGCTGGATTCAAAGTCCAGAGTGCTAACCACTACACCATAGAACCCTCAGATGTTGGTGGGGTCAATTTTAATTATTACTATAATATAATATAATATATTAGTTGATATAGTAATAGAAAAATTTTATTACTATTTTATTTAAAATAATAATAATAGTAATAATAATAATAATAATTCAAAAGTCGTGTTAATAACTAACTTACAAGTGCGGCCAAACATGCTTGATTTGTTCAAATTAAAAAAAATAATAATAATAATAAATAAATATTATACATAAATTTTACTTTGTCTAACCTTATTAATTGAATTTGGACATTCTTTGGTCATCAAAATTGTTGGAAAAGTTACTTTGATTGGACGGACTTCAGTTTGAACTTTGAATGTTGTTGAAG
This sequence comes from Fraxinus anomala, assembly GCA_903798345.1. Classification (NCBI taxonomy): domain Eukaryota; kingdom Viridiplantae; phylum Streptophyta; class Magnoliopsida; order Lamiales; family Oleaceae; genus Fraxinus; species Fraxinus anomala. Next base: position 5,711 of record CAIGRN010024350.1, read on the forward strand.
TAAAGAGAACAACTTTGTACTTCCTTGAATATGATATTTCAAACATATAAAGGAAAAAATTTGATTTGAACAAGAAGGAAATATGATTTTTTTACATAAATCTATAGATACAACACTACGGTCTAGCACGACTCAAGTAAATTTGCATGCCAATCTTAGGTTGAACATCGAAAGATTACTATCATTGTCAAATTTTATAACTTACTGTTTGAATGATTGAGAAATAAATCATATTATTTTGTACTAACAAAAATTAATAATTAGATGCATCGTTGTATAGTGAGTTTTCATATCTAATCGAATTCTGACATATCACTATAATTTTAAAATACTAAAATTTTAATTAGACACATTTTTACCTATAAAAAGATATTTTAGTGTCTCACTAAAATTTTGACACTTCAAATTACAGCTACTTGTCAAAATTTAATTGAAGGTTAGCTAAGAAGACAGCAACACGGTGACACAATACCTGGACTCCGGATTGAGAAGTCTTAAAGCCATATTAGACTTCTCAATTCTCATTCACTTCGAAGTCTTCTCAATTCAAAATTCTTGCCATTTCATCTGATTATTTCCGCAATCAAACAGCAAAAATCATTTGGAAAGTCGCATAAACTGACCAATGAATCATGGGGCTCAAGGATCTTCGTTTTAAGCTCAAGGTAACTCTCATCCTTTCATGCACACAGCAGAGGCGAATCGAATACAGAGTGAAAGTTGGGTTTTTGGGTTTTCGATGTTGTATGAATAGTAATGATTCTTTTTATGTTTAGGGTTTTCGCTCTTCGAATTAGTTCATGCTCCCAGTTAAATTCTTCCCATTTTTCTTGAAGCTTGAACAGTCTTTTCATAACAGTTGCATGTTTATTTCAAACAAAAAAAAACCATTCAGTCATCTCTCTCTAGGGTTTTTGTATTCTTATCCAAATATGTTTTTAACTAGAGGTGTAAACTGGGTCGTGTTGATTAATTTTTTTGCCTGGCACGACCATCAGATGCTTGTGTTGGGTTTACGAGCTTTTACAAAATTCTTTGCAGTTGTGAAGTTGTGCCACTACTTAAAGCACCTGATATATTTTGATTTTGGACATACCTATTTGTATGTACATGGGTGCAGTTACATGTGTATATTTTCTTGTTTTCCTTATGCCTTAGATGGGGTATTTGGACAGGCAACTAAGCTAAGAAGATTTCTCATTGGTAATGGAGGAAATAAAGAAAGAAAATCAGATAATGGAGAAGTTAGGCCTCCATGGATGATGCGTGTATCACATGGATATCGTGTTGTTGAAGATAGATCATGGACATGGGGTGGTACACCGAGTCGTAGCCTGACAAAATTTGACTCAGTCGTTGTCCAAAGAGAACAGATAGAACAGTGTGAATTGTGGTTCTTTGGAGTTTTCGAAGAAGGTATCAGCGACGGGGTTCTCGACTACATGAAAACAAATTTCTTTAACAAGAAGCTCAAAGAGGTGAGTTGTTTGTGGATTTGATAATGAAAGATGATGTTTCTCTCTTTATATCTATGCAGTTCATATTTAGAGGATACAGAGCCCTTATAAGTTGGTGAATATAATAACTGGTTTTTTATTTCATTTATGGAATATAATTGGTCAATATAATACTGCTAAAATAATCCAAACAAAGTGAGACCTTATATATGAAATGCAGTTAAATCTGTGGAAAAGGAGCAAGGAAGCAATGAGAAGGGCACATCTGAGTGCAAGAGCAAAGATGAGAGACAAACAGAAGCCAGAGGCAGAGGAACAGAAGCCGGGCTCGGCTTCAGCTATTGTGATCAATGGGGAGAAGCTTGTGACTGCAAACATGGGGGAGTACAGAGCTATTGTATGTAGAGATGGGAAGGCTTATCAAATTAGCAGAAAGCAGCAACGTTCTACCAGAAAACATTGGTCTCGGAAGCTAATTCCAGGCAAGAACACTTTGTCCTACGTATTGAATCTGGTTTCTATTTATGTGTAAACAAGAAGTAAGCCTTATTCTCAACTCGGGTTGACTTTGTTTAATTTCATAGACGGGACATAGTTACTCTCATTTTTTAATGGGATTTGGAGACAACAATCAAGAAACCACTTACACCTAGCAACTAAGAGGTGCAAGAGCACTTTGTCCTACATACTGAATCTAGTTCTTAATAACACGTCAACAAAAAGAAAGTCTTATTCTCAATAAGGGTCGATTTGGTTCGTTTCATAGATGTTACAAAGTTACTCTCATTCTTAATCGGGATTTGGGAATCCCCTATGACGAAACATTCATAACTAGCAACTTGGGGGGTGCAAGAACACTTTGTCCTACATATTGTATCTGGTTAAAAGTAATTCTTATTCAATACTGTCGACTTCGGTTCATTTTATAGATGTGACAAAGTTACTCTCATTTTCTCGGGATTTTGGTCCGACTATGAAGAAACTTTCACATCTAGCAACTTATGGATGCAAGAATGTATTATACTTGTAATTTCTCGTCTGATTGTTGTTATTTATATGTGTCAGGTGCTCTACGTATGCCTAAAGTATGCGGAAGTGGTGGGGGAACAAGGAACTCAANTTCAATACTGTCGACTTCGGTTCATTTTATAGATGTGACAAAGTTACTCTCATTTTCTCGGGATTTTGGTCCGACTATGAAGAAACTTTCACATCTAGCAACTTATGGATGCAAGAATGTATTATACTTGTAATTTCTTGTCTGATTGTTGTTATTTATATGTGTCAGGTGCTCTACGTATGCCTAAAGTATGCGGAAGTGGTGGGGGAACAAGGAACTCGAAAAGCTCAGAATTAGTTGTTGGGTCTGAAAGGATAGATTCTGAAACTGAATTTGTCATCCTAGCAAGTACTGGCATTTGGGAGGTAACAATTTTAATCAAATAAATTAATGTTTGTGTGAGATTTATATCATGCTGGAAATGTGGAAATTCTTTGAATTTAATCTGTCTTATGTGAAATCGTTCGACACATAATTCCTCCTAACAACGTTACCAATTGAGTTCACATAAATACGAGCATGTGTGATCAACTTTGGTGACTCGTATAATTATAGTTGGAAAATTTCAACAAAAATCCTGAATGTACAGTCAAAATTGTACAGCAATTTTGACAGCCCTCTCACATGGGTGGGGCCTGCGATTATTTTAATCGTGGACCCCACCAAATGTATGTGAGATGGCTGTCAAAATTAATGTCAAAATTGATGTAACTCTAGCATAGTTCAAATTTCAAATCACACATTCTATATACACGGTCAAACTTGGAAGATTACCTAGAGATTGTGAATGCCAACATGCACTCCACCATCACGTCTTAGATGACTCGACCAACTATGTACAAAGACTTCAACGTCCTTTACATCTTTAATATTGTCTAATATTGTTCAATCCACTCACCAAACATGTTGAAGTTGTTGTATTGAAGCATCAATTCCGCTTCAACTATAATTTACATGGCTTCCTCCAATACTCATCTAACTTGCTTAATTATTTTATCCTTCTTTGTGTTTGATCATATTTCTATAGGTTATGAAGAACCAAGAAGCTGTAAATCTGATTAGCCACATAGAAGACCCTCAAGAAGCTGCAGAATGCTTAGCAAATGAGGCTTTGACAAGAATGAGCAAGACCACTATCTCTTGCTTAATCATCCGCTTTGACTGATACATCATGTTGATTATCGATTATTGCTTAATCCTGCTCACCATGTTCCTAATTTTTGGTTGAGACCTCTAATATACTGGGGAATAATATTGGATATTTGATGGCGTGCCAAACTCAAGAGCAGCCCGGTTTACAACCATAATTGAGGATCAAATTTCTCGAACATATGGCTACAATTATATGATTATGTATAACCCTAAAATTTAAATTCTAAATCACTTCCTTTGTGATTCAACTAAATATGAAGTAATGAAATCTCACTTCATAATTATATCATAGGGATTAAAATTTGAATTTTAATCTAAGCCAAAGTAAAAATAATAATTTTAACCATATTTAATGGGTCTTGCGACTTTTTAACCACATTTCTTCAACTTTTATCAAAATTACTAAAATCTAATTTTAATCCTTATCAAACAGAGATTTTTTGTTATTACTTATAATGAATGAAACAAAATCCTCACATTGATACCAAAGTTTCACTTTTTGTTTTATTTGATCGATAAATTTAAATTTTGTTATAACTGAACTTATAGTTTATTATAATTTAGTCATTCAAGAAAACCCAATGTCAGTCGATTCGAGCTTTCTTTGAAGCCCTCCTTTTTCACAATCAAAATTTTCTTTTTTTCCTTTCTACACGAGATAAGGAGTAGAAAACGAAGTGAGGAACAATCACTATCGATGAAAGGAGCTACAGATTTCGAAAGCTGTATAACAGAGGATAAGACATGTACTAGTAGAACTACAATAGTCTTGACTAGATTCCCTTTGCAATACAATCACATGCTTCTTCGTTAGGTTACAGTACAAGGTTAAAGCAAGAATCAGTAAGTAACAATATTCAAAGATGTGGCTTTACGACAGCTGAATTTTGAGGCCACCTTGTTAAATTCGACGGAGTAACGAAATTTTAGTTGCATATCGGATACTCAGTCACGAATGTATAAAATAGGGTCACTTTATTTCCATCGTAAGGTAGGAACAATGAGGCTTTAACACAACCCAAATGTTTCAAATATGCCGTTTTATTATTTCCTTTTCCCGGAGCCAATTCTTAGAAGCTCAAAGCTACGGAGAGCATCATCATGGCCGCCTCTGGAGACTGCAGCACGCATAAAAGAAGAAGATTTGGACTCAAATCCAGGTGGTAATTTTTGAGTGGTGGATAGTCGACCGCTGCCTGAGCCTAACCGGCGATTTTCGCTGGCTTCCCCATAGGAGCTTGGCCTGCTGCTTGATAGTATAGCCCTCTTTGAAGTACTACCAGTGCGAGACAACCGTCCTCTTTCAGAATCAGCTTGCTGGAGAATGATGCAGCAAGGGTACATAGTGAAATAGAATGCAATACAAGGTTAATTTAAACAAAAGGAAATTGCACCATTGGTCCCAAACCTATTGCTCCATTATCAAAATGGTTCCCAACCTTTGAAAAGAAACAAATTGCCCACCTCCAATCTTCATTACAGTTGAGCAATCAGTCCCAAATGACAGAAACTGTGTAAATCTTGGTAAGAATTACAGGATCCTCACTTCAAATTTCTGGACAACAGCTCAAGTCTAGAAGCAAAACTCAACTTACATAAAGTTGGACATGTCAAGATCACATGACGATTTAACAAAGATTTAGACAGTTTCCAATGCCAGGGATTGATTGTGAAATTATAAAAATGTGGAAGATCTGTCACAGAAACACCTTACACCTTAACTATACTGTAGTGTCAAGTCATTTGCAAGGTTGGTAAATAACTTTGCTCTTTTTAAAATATTGGAGACCAACTTGCTACTAGAGCAATAGATAGGGAAACAATGCTACAATTTTTCCTTCAACAAGAGCACGCACGGAGAAGGAACAACAAAAACAACAAATTGAGTATAGACAAAACAGATTAATCCTAAATCTTCAGTACTCACCACATCTTTTGATGATGGCACATCTACTGATCTGTACCTCGAGTTATCCCCGTGCAAGCCTCCACCAGAACCGTTCCTTCTGGCAAATGCTTCAACTGCGCCAGAGAATTTGTCTCGAACTTCTTGCTTCACTATTGATGCACATAAATAATGGCAACCATTTAGTAGCTTATTGATTTTAAGATAATTATGTTAAATATAAAAGCAACAGAAAGTTCCCAGTGCACGTGGCAAATTCAGTCGTGTGCACAAAACGTGTGGGTGACATCAAAATCTAGGGGGTTCAGGAAAAAAAAAATCAGGCACCCTAGCAGACCTGGAGTCTTTTGTACTCTTTCAGCCGATAGTCCAGGGTTTATAGGTAATTTCCCCATCGGATGCTGATAAAAGAAAGAAAAATATAAGATACAAACCCCAACTCAAAATAGTAAACAACAAATCAAGAGAACACTAACTCGTACTCTAGAACTGGAGCCAATCTGTGGATGCTTCAATATAGTCCAGTCAAACAAATAGTCCAACTGATAACCTGCTCCAATTATCGTATTCATCATGGATGAACCATTATAAAAGTCTTGAAATCTACTTTGAAGATGTTAAATTGACTATGAAATGGAATAAACTGAAAATAAGATACATAATGCAATTGTAATTGTAAACATACATGCATATGTTTACCTTCTCGAATAAAGAGGTCTTGGAAAAGCCTCTTCAAGCACATATAATCAGGCTTGTCCTCGAATCGCAATGATCGACAATAATGGAAATATGATATGAACTCGGATGGATAAGATTTACAAAGAACCTTCAAAAAACACAAAATTATGTGATTCGAAAATCTATCACACAAAAGAAATTCAAACAAACGACACCGGAATAAACAAGTCATACTTCTACGGGTGTAAGCATCTTCTTCTCACTAATTTTGTCATACTTTTGCTTCTTAGTGCCAGCTTTCAGTCCCTGCCAAGGGAGGCTAAGATGGAAAAACCAAATGTGATTAGTCAGTTATGTATGAAAGAGGAGAAAGAACAATAGAAAAGTCTGAAGTGAAGTTCTTATGCCTAACCTTCCCCTGAGGAAGTACATAAGGACATAACCAAGAGATTCTAGATCATCCCTTCTGCTTTGTTCTGAAATAGATAATCAGAGGAAAAGTCAGAAAAGCACAAATCTGTTACAGCAATAGTATTTCTTCCTTTTTGTTCTTATTAAATAGTTTGAGATGAGCAATCATGAAGCAAGATAAGTATCTTCAGTTATTAGTTGCAACCACAAGGTTCGCTCACCTACTCCAAGATGGGTGTTTACACTCGCATAACGAGCTGTGCCCGTTAGATTTTTATTTTCCCTACAAAGAAGGAAAAGGTCAGCAAAGTACTAAAGATGAATATTGCTAGCTGAAAATTAATTCAGATGTCATCTCAGTTATATATAATGTGCATATGAAGAAATAAGAAAGTTCTTTACATTAAGACACATGCATATTTGACAATGTTTCTAGTTAACAGTGAAATGCAGATTTATCTTTTTACACTTCATATGGCAAGATAACCAGGTACATCACAAAGGCAAAAGTAGCATACTGAAGAATGAGAATTGTTTAAAAAGAACGTAGACGTCCCCATTTGGTAAAAATAGTCTGTAGTAGTGGAAAATGGGCTCCACCTGATCCTAGAAACTACTACTTCTGACTCTGCTCTAACGTTAAGCAGAACAAGAAGAATGCAACAATGTTCGGCAACAGGAATTCTGACAAAATTTCTCTTTGGTGTTCCTCTATAATATTTTTGACATAATTTTGTGGTATTTTTTAGGCTTATGCCTTGAGTGCCTCGAGGGAAGGAAAAACGTCTTAGTACCTAGTTCCGCCTTTTTAAACATTGTGCAGGATAACATACTACTTCTGAATTGCTCCGTGTTGATTAAGAAAAGGAAAGTCTGCTCATTCTATATGTTAGGAGAAAATATGTCAAATGATTTTGGGTACACCACTTGCATAATTTGAAATGGTTGCTGAGAAGTGAGAAATAAGCTGATTAATCATCAATTGCTATACTTCACTAGCAATCATAATCAGATAAAGTCACAGAAATAAACATTGTGAAACAATGTCCTCCATCACACATGTACATCCTATCCTACACAGAATTTAGTTTTCACCAATCCATCAATCTACAAATAATAAATTATTAATAAAATAATACCTTTACTTCAATTCTTATCCATTGGACCAAGACCATTCAATTATTGAGTTAGCATAATTTCAAAAGACATGTTTCCTTGGTAGCAGGACTAACTACGAAAGGCTAACATTTTTTTGGGTCACTTTGCTAACCAGCAATGATAAAGACCAACTATAATAAATAATTTATTGATGCTTGGAAAAACTTCCAAGC
>CAIGRN010024359.1:0-17169 GCA_903798345.1 Fraxinus anomala
AAAAAAAAAAAAGAAAAAAAATGTGACAAAATTTTACCCTAAAGTCTTGCAACGGTAACATTTGAAGTTTGAATTAACAATTCCAACGGCTAAAAAGCGGCGACACAAGGCGCAATAACCGTATACAGAAACACACAATCAAGGCCGTTGTTTCCCACTAATCCAACGGCTGCGATTGCACAAAAAAAGGACCGTTGCTTATTGAAGCGCCGTGATCTCCTTCTTCAAAAGGGGTGTCTTTTTCAGTGAATGCCCGTGCTTTTCACACAGAGAGAGAGAGAGAGAGAGAGAGAGAGAGAGAGAGCGAGAGAGTTGAAACATATTAGCTTACTAGTGTTGNAGAGAGAGAGAGAGAGAGACAGAGCAAGTGAGTTGAAGATTATCCTTCGGGGGGAAGCACAGAAGAAAGGGTTTAAGAAGATTTTCATTTCAAGGTTTCGATAATGGCTTCAAGACTGGTGGTTCAACAGGAAAATAGAGGTATTTAAATTATTCAAAATAAACTCAATAAACATAATCGAGGGAGGATACACAAATAATTATCTTAAACCTCTAATGCCTAATTTAAGATCCGATTCTTTATATTTCAGGCTGGGCTTCTGATATTTTGGGATTTTTGTTCTCTCTTGAGTTGTAATTTTCTTGATCTTTGTCTGTATCCCTTTGATTTGTTTTTCTATTTATTTTCCTTTTTGCTTCGTTACTTCTCCCTGTTTGGGATAAAGAAACGATTATTCACGCATGTATATCCAAATTTTCTTTTTATGTAAGATTTCACAATTTTTTTACCAAACTTTTATATGGTTTTGTTTGTTCTTTGGATCTTTTTAGCTAATTATTACTGTTTCATTGATTATTTCTTTTAAATATCTGAAATTTTGAAGGTCTTGAAACTTAATCCATCTACGGTTATGCTAATCTCTGTATTTTATTTTCTTTTTCCATCTACGAGTGTTTGTGTCATTAATCTAAATTTTCCTTTAGATCTTTAATTATAATGTGGAACTACAGTTGCTCATGGTTTGATTTATCTCTGGGGTTTCCCTCGTTGGTTTTCTTTCATGATGATTTAACCTGTATTTATTGTGACAAATTCAGTAGGCGAGGCATTACCTGGAGGCGTTAAGCAGAAGAACATGGCAGCAGAAAGAAAGAATCGTCCTGCACTTACCAACATTGGGAATCGGGTTACGATTCCTGGGGTTGAGGGCAAGCCAGTTCCAAAAGTCTCTCGCCCCGTTACAAGGTTTCTCAATCACTCTCTTGCATTTTATGAAACACGAATGTGTTAGTCTCTCATATTGTTTAATAGTTTTTCATTTTATGTTTCTGTTTTTACAGGAGCTTTCGCGCACAATTGCTTGCTAATGCACAGGCTGCAGCAGCTGAGAACAAGAAGGTTGTCTTGGGAAATTGTTTTCTTGATTTGTGTATATTTTATTTGTTTTGTCTATTATGCTTGAAAAGTTAATAAGCATTAATGGCTGGTCTCCTTGAATTACAGAATGCTTTGATAGCAAATGGAGGTCTACCTAATCAGAAAGCTATGGGAAGGAAGGAAGCTCAGAAGAAAGCCACTATCAAACCGAGAAAGCCTGAGGAGATTGTCGAAATTAGTCCTGATACAGAAGAAATTGTTGAGAAAGACGAAGCTCAGAAGAAAGCAACTGTCAAACCGAAAAAACCCGATGACACTATCGACATTAGTCCTGATACTGCAGAAGTTGTTAAGAAAGACGAGCTGGTGAAACAGAAAAAGGCTGGAGAAGGGTCATTGAAGAAAAAAGCTCCAACTCTGACTTCAACTCTCACCGCGAGAAGCAAGGTTGCTTTTGATTTTTACTTATAATTTTGCAACTAAAGGTCTTCTATTTTTAAAGGATTCATGTAGATGACCTTAAATTTATAAGGCTCATTTATGATTGTGTTCCCATATGCAGGCTGCTTGTGGTCTGAGTAAAAAATCGAAGGAGCAAATAGTTGATATTGATGCTGCAGATGTGAATAATGATTTGGCAGCTGTCGAATATGTCGAAGAAATATACAAGTTCTACAAGTCTGTTGAGGTATCCTGCTGCTTCTTTTTTCTTTTTATTTATTCATTCTCTCCATACCTATATTTATGTCCCAATTCTAATGAAAAAATAAATAAAATTCTCATACAGAATGAGAGCCGAGTTAACGATTACATTGATTCACAACCTGAGATAAATGAAAAAATGAGAGCAATTCTGATTGATTGGTTAATCCAAGTACACCATAAATTCGAGCTCTCACCAGAGACTCTTTACTTGACAATCAACATTGTTGATCGGTATCTAGCAATGAAGACTACATTAAGGAAGGAACTGCAGTTGGTGGGCATAAGTGCTATGCTTATAGCCTCTAAATATGAAGAAATTTGGGCTCCTGAGGTAGATAAAAATTCGTTGTAACGTACTAAAGTATGTCTTTGAACCAAAGCATCATGAGTTTAAATATGATCATATTTTTTGCAGGTTAACGATTTAGTGTGCATCTCAGACAGAGCTTATTCTAATGAGCAGGTCTTGGGTATGGAAAAACGAATTCTTGGTGAATTGGAATGGAACTTAACCGTTCCCACGTTATATGTGTTCCTGGTGCGCTTTATCAAGGCTTCTTTGACTGATTCCAATGTAAGAATTTTTCGACTTGGATTAGTTACTAGGATTTCTGGTTCGGACTTGATTGAGTATAACAGGATGATCTTGTGTGGTAGGTGGAGAACACAGTCTATTTCTTGGCCGAGCTGGGAATGATGAACTACGCAACTCTTATGTACTGTCCTTCAATGATTGCTGCCTCAGCAGTCTATGCTGCTCGGTGCACCCTAAACAAAGTGCCCTTCTGGAACGAGACTCTTAAACTACACACGGGTTTTTCAGAGTTGCAACTTATGTAAGTGTGTTCATATAATATAAGCGCCCCCCAACCCCACCCCAAAACCCTGGACGCGTGTGTATCTTAGAATCATGTTTGTTTTTATGGAACAGTGATTGCACTAAGCTGCTCGTTAGCTTCCATTTGGTGGCTGCAGAACACAATCTCAAGACGATCTACAGAAAATACTCAAGCTCAGAGCGAGGAGCTGTTGCACTCCTACCACCAGCTAAATTTCTTTCGGTTGCATAGTGAAAAAAAAGCTTATTTTTTCAGGATTGATCAATGGATTTTATGATGTACCAGCTAAATTTCTTTCGGTTTTGCATAGTGAAAAAATTAAAAAAAATGCTTAATTTTTTTGGGATTTTTCGATCGATGGATTTCATGACGTCCTTCATTTATTTTATCTATTAACTTGGAAGAAATTATTGTACAATTTAATCCATATAAGAGTTGAGAAACAGCCTCAATCTTTCCTCTCAATCTTCACTTTCCACAACTATCATTACTTGGCAATTTCTCTACAATTTCCTCTCAATCTTTCCCTCTTGTATTTTTACTTTCCCTTTCCTTCAAGTCAAAAGTTCATTACTACATTTTCCCTAATCCCAATAACATTAACATATATGCAAATCAAACCCAACAACTCTCTGTTTGGCTAAGCTTAAAAAGTCAAGTAAATTTCTTTCGGTTTTGCACAGTGAAAAAAAAAAAATAAAAAGCTTATTTTTTTGGGATTTTTCGATCAATGGATTTCATGACGTCCTTCATTTATTTTATCTATTAACTTGGAAGAAATTATTGTACAATTTAATCCATATATCATCTATTAACTTGGAAGAAAATTATTGTACAATTTAATCCATATAAGAGTTGAGAAACAGCCTCAATCTTTCCTCTCAATCTTCACTTTCCACAACTATCATTACTTGGCAATTGCTCTACAATTTCCTCTCAATCTTTCCCTCTTGTATTTTTACTTTCCCTTTCCTTCAAGTCAAAAGTTCATTACTACATTTTCCCTAATCCCAATAACATTAACATATATGCAAGCAAATCAAACCCAACAACTCTCTGTTTGGCTAAGCTTAAAAAGTCATGTAAATTTACTTATGTATACATAGTACGGTTTTGCACAGTGAAAAAAAAAATAAAAAAGCTTATTTTTTTGGGATTTTTCGATCAATGAATTTCATGACGTCCTTCATTTATTTTATCTATTAACTTGGAAGAAATTATTGTACAATTTAATCCACAACTATCATTACTTGGCAATTGCTCTACAATTTCCTCTCAATCTTTCCCTCTTGTATTTTTACTTTCCCTTTCCTTCAAGTCAAAAGTTCATAAGCAAATCAAACCCAACAACTCTCTGTTTGGCTAAGCTTAAAAAGTCAAGTAAATTTACTTATGTATACATAGTTAAATCTGAAAANGTAAATTTACTTATGTATACATAGTTAAATCTGAAAATAAATAGCATATTATTGGTTAAAGCGAATAGAAATTTAGCATAGTATTGGTTAAAGCGAATAGAAATTTATCTTGTAGCTTTTTTTTGTTGCTCGATTCCTTGAATATTTTGAGAGTGACCCTCACTCTCAAGAATTGAAAAGCTCAAAAGACCACAAGATAATAAAATCATCACAGCACAGAGCAACAGTACCCTAAATAAAAGTTGAAAACAAAGATCCACCTCGATCACTCCTCCCACCCCACCACTCAAAAAATTCAATCTTTTCACCATTTTTGATACGGAGAAATGGAAATATGACAAGTTCCATCCCCTAATTTCACACTCCCTTGTTTTCCCTTCCAAATTGGGTTTTTAAATTTAATCTCACATAATCTTGGAGCTTTTTGGATCGGAGGAAAAAAAGTGGACCCGTTACAATTTCCTGTTATACATATACTGGTCATCAAGGAATTTTCTTAGTGTATTCAAGAAAACAGGGGGAAAATGAGGGAAGAGGATTCGAATTGGTTTGCTAAATGGGAAGATGAATTGCCATCACCGGATGAGTTGATTCCCCTATCCCAATCTCTAATTACGACTGATCTTGCGCTAGCCTTCGATATTAGAAATCCACATCAAATTGCGGCGGCGGCGGTGCCACCGCCTCAATCTACTGCTAACTCCTCGGCAGAATTTGACTCGGCTGAGTTAGGTGGCAGAGGAGAGGGCGGCAGTGGCGGAGGATCCGGGGCTGGAGACGAGCCGGCGAGGACTTTGAAGCGGCCACGGCTCGTGTGGACGCCGCAGCTGCACAAAAGGTTTGTGGATGCTGTGGTCCATTTGGGAATCAAGAATGCTGTTCCCAAGACAATAATGCAGCTCATGAGTGTCGATGGACTCACTAGAGAAAATGTTGCTAGTCATTTGCAGAAGTACAGGCTTTATTTGAAGAGGATGCAAGGGATGTCGAGTAACGGTGGCGGTGTTGGTGCCAATAATTCTCCGGCAGCACTGGCTGCCGTGGGCGTAGACCCTGCCACGGACCATTTATTTGCCAGCTCGCCGGTGCCAGCGCATTTCCTTCATCCAAGCAGGCCAAATTCCGACCATTTTCTCCCATTTTTGCCGGTGACAACAATGCAGAATCATCATCAGATGGCGGTGGCGGAGACAGGGGCGCACCACCATCAGCTGCAGCAGCAATTTCGGCATTTTGGGACTTCACCGCCAAATGGGCAGTTCAAGCATCCCCTTATGAGGCAGTCACAGCAGCAGGTGCAAAGGATGGGTACGCCAGTGCACGGTAGAAATGGTTCTGCCGGGGTGCCACTTCCATATGTGGATTTGGAGTCGGCCAATGTCACAGATGGAAGGAAAGTCCTCACCCTGTTTCCAACTGGTGATGATTAAATATGGAGAAATTGTTGAATTTTTTTCATGAAACTCTGCATTTTTCCTGTCAATTTTTACTCCTGAGCATTTTTGTCCATGGGGTATCTATCTAGAATTCAAATTTAGTTGTCGCATCATGTTAACATTTGTGTTCATAGATGTTGTTGATGCTCTAGGTTGAGTTCTATTTAATATTTACATTCTTGTTTTCTCCATGAGGACCTCGGTTTGTGTCTATTAGAATGAGTCTTTGCATTGTGTCGATTCTGTTGTGAAGGAGTCAAATTCATGAAGTCATTACCATTCTGTTTCATCAATGTCTCCTTTTGTTGGCTGATATTGATCCAACTCCACCCTCGGGTTACCAGTGACAGATGTAGACCATGATGTCAATTTGGGCAGCAATAACGTTATAACAGTTCTTGAAAAGCAACCAATTTAACATTGATCGTGCAGCGAAGGAGAACAATGGTGGCAAGAAGCAAAGGAGAACAATGCTGGCAAGAATCATGGTCCTACTATGTCTTCAAGAAGTCAGAAATTATGATTTACTGTCCAGGGTCTGATTAATATGGTAGTGTTTTCTTGTAAAGTTCTATCGTTTCCTAGTATAACCTTGTGTAGAGTCGAGCACTACTTGTAAATGCTGTTGTTTTATGCAGACATTAAAACCTTGATATTCAGAAATCTTGCAGAGGAAACTTGACAATTCTAATGCTATGTGATATTGCTTCAATATTTGTATCCTGTGGAACAAACTATAAAGTGGAACAAACCTTGATAAGCACTTTGTTTATTTTGTTGTCATTTTCGACTCCATATGCATCGAGTATATATTTCACTCAATGAAATATAATGCTCTCTGAAGTTTTAGTCCCCTTTATTTTCCTCATATTGGTTCATCTCGTGCCATAAGGTGATGTTTAGTTGCCATAATTGAGTTTGGAATCTAATTCTAGATGCAACGCATAGGATCTAACAATAACTTGTTAATCGTAATACAAGAAACATTTTTGGTACTATCACATGCATATAGACATAGAATCCCAGTTGGAGTGTAAAATCCACCTCGGCGAGGAGGGAAAGGCGAGGTGTGATATATGTAGGTCGTTGAATGATCCACACAATGACATCATCGATTGAAGTAAATGAATTGTCAAAATTCTATCTTAAAAGTAATAAATCCCACCTGTCCCACCTCTTTTCTTGCCATACACTCCCAAATACTAGTCCCATAGAGGTAAATTTGATTAATCCATTTAATCCGCGTGCCTTTTTTGCTATGAATATTCTAAAGGGACTTTGAAAGAAGTGTTGAATTCTAGCATTTTATGTCTCTAAATCCAAGTCCACCATCATGTTTTGGCAAGCAAACATTATTCCAAGCAACCAACGGTTTATTAGTACCTCAAAGGAAGTTTCGGCATAAACTAGTGATCTTTGAAGCAATCGCGGCTGCGATAGGAAATATAGAAAGCCAAAAACATTCCATGCCTTGAAGAATAACTCTTATAAGTTCCGTTCTATCCACATAGGACAAAAATGCCTTAGACAAACGTAAGCTGTAATTTTGTTGAGAAAAGAGTTATAAGAGCCGATTTTCAACTTTCCGCGGCAAGTGGGATCCCTAAGTACTGGAATGGCATGAACCCCTTGGACATATTAGTTAATTCATAGATCTCCTCAAGCTCTTGCCCATGAACCCCAGCGTTATACAAGCTAGACTTGTTAACATTCATCCTTAATCCCGACATATTTCCAAACTTAGACAAACAATTCATCAAGATGCCAATCGAAATTGGATCTCCTCAAGCAAAGATCATCAAATCATCCACAAATGCCAAGTATGTAATCTTTAAAGGGCCACATTTGGGGTGATAGTTGAACTCACTATTCTTCAATCATAAGATGTTGATTATCCTTGAAATATATCAAGAATGTATTACTTCAAACAATTGAAAATGTCTAGGGTATTAACGTAATTTCCAAGGCCTCGAGGGTTCGATATGGTTGAGAACTCCGACTACTACGTGAGAAATTACCTTGAGGGTTTGACAGGGTTGAGAACTCCGACTACTACATGTGAACAAGTTTAACACGATGGTAGAGTCATTAGAACACATCCTTTTCTCCGTATTTTGAAACTTATCTTTTATGAAGTGTAATATATTTATCAAAATTATTTTTAGCATACTCTCGAAGTGGTGTTAGGGAACCCGCACAAAATTGAGCAGTTTCATCAACCCATGGCCATATGATCGATTTTATAGTACATCAGAAGCTCAATTGAAAAAATGGAGAGTGATGTGATTAGATTATACAAAAGACGGAATATTCAAAATCTTTGAAATAGTCAAGTAATCGAAATCAGTAAGTTCATCTAAAAAATGGAGTGAACTTTAACCGATTTTTCTATTTGTGTAAATTTACGAACTACGTGAAAGTGTTTTAAAGGTCAAGACAAGGGTTCCTTATTAGAATTAGGAAGCAGTACGGGTCATACGATTCTAGGTTTTTTAATTAACAATTATCCAAACAGATTGGATCAATTATGCACTGATTGGCAACATATTAATAAACAATAAAAATTAGGAAATTTGATTTTTTTTTTTTTAAATTGATTTTGCATAGGTTAGGTAACAAGAGTGAGAATTCTTTAAAAAAAAAAACTACAAGAATGGTGTTAAGGTAGCCAAAATTCCTCGTCGGGTAATGATTTGAGGTATCTCATTTCAAATACATCATTCTGTAATATTCGTAGAGAGGAATTATTAGTTTTGATAATATCGATATGATAAAATTAAGCCCTATTTGTTTCGGATTGAAATAAAATTTTAATCTAAGTCAAAGTCAAACAATCAATATTAACCACATCTTTTATAAGTCAAACAACTTTTCAACCATACATTTCAAAAACTCTAAAAATGAATTTTTGTTTCAAATGAATTCATTGTTTGACAGTTGACAACCAGATTAACAAAGTCTTTGTCCCATCTTTAGTTGTGTACAATTGATAAACAAATCCCATATTATCCCATGCGATGTGCTTTAGATTTGTTTTCAATTTTCAAGAATAAACAAAATACAGGTATCCCTCTAAATCCATCTTGAATAACACCACCTTGTAATCAGTCTAGAGCCATTGGTTGTGGACAATTGCATAAATTAATCCCTCTCCCAACTGGCTCGACCATAGGTGCTTTTATACAATATATAGTACATAAAGTTATTTAACTTATGTTTCTTCTTTTAGTACTCTCAATACCGTCTAGTCCACCTTACCAAACAAGTCACTAATGAACGCATGAAATATGGTCGTGAAATACATTTATAACATTCACAGGACAAGCCAACAGAATTATAGAATCACATATAGAACATGCATGCAGCCGTAAATCTCTTACAAACAAAAACAGTTGGTCCATAAATTGTTCACCAATTTAGATCAAATCCACAAGTAAAAGCAAAATGAAACTAAATCAAAATACAAAGTTTAACAGTTTCTGACACTTGAACTGAATCAAGAAACCTATGTACAAACAATACAGTATCTAGTTCAGTAATAGTGTAATACAGACATTCTCCCAGCCAATAATTGAACTGTCACATGTGGTTCTGGGAATAATCAAAACTTAGGGGCCGCTGACAGAAGGGAACCTATACCAAACATAAAGAGAGTGCTTTAGTTATCGAAATTGCAGAAACGTACTAAAGAGGAAAACAGATAAGAACCGTGTTTATTCTCGACTAGCTCACATTATTTTCAGAGTATTAACCACATGTTAGCATCTTTTGATATCAAAATAGTCCAATATGGTCAGATGTTAACATGTGGTTGCATCATTGATATCAGAATAATGAATGAACTAATAGAGAAATAAATTAGCACAAAAAATCACAGTTATGCGATAACTACATGCACCGGTGGACCAATATCTATACAAGTAGTAATGGAGAAAGAAGCTAACACCTACCTGATAAAAGGCATGCCTCCGTTGATCATAAGACCATGCATACATCATGGACTGACTTGGCCACTGCATATATAAAGCATCCCGAGATGTCTGATTCAATCCCATGGCACAATATGGGCTCATGATTGGGGTCTGATAGTTGACGGGAGCTTGAGCTACTGCCATCTGACTCAGCTGAGGAAAAACAGGATCACAGTGCACAAATTGAGGCTGGAATTTCTGCATATTAAAAGGTGCTAAGCTGAAATGTTGAGTGCTTGGAAGGTTTTTAATATATCTGCACAGTTTCAAAAAGAGAGTAATTTTGATTAGTTTCTACACCGTTTGCATATAAATAGATAAAATTATAGAATCAAGGGTTGATGGACAGGAGAATTGTCAGTCAAAGTGACTACATGCATTAGTTTTACTATGTTACATCCATACCCACCTAAACATAGCATCTTTTCCCCCTTTACAAACATTCCTAGGTTATCTTCCATATTCAATTTTCTCTATTCAAAACTACGAATATTCAGTACTGAAAAAGTATGATGCTGAAAGGGGCTACACAAGTTGAGCACTGTACATTGTAATGATCCAAAACATGAGGTGCGAATCGAGTGAAATTATTATCTTACGATCTCATGAAAGTTCTATAAACTGAGAATGAGGAATGCTGCAATAAGTGTCATACCTATAGAATGATAAGAGTATAATTGCTGAGTACAAGTATGAGTATGAAAGTTAGAAGAAAGAACAAAAATGAAATATTTTGAAAATTTTGAAGGTCAGCAATCAAATTCTTGGATTTACATATAAACTCCAATTACAAGCAAGCGCCTTGGGTTTTGATTTTATTTCATTTTTTTAATTGGAGGGGCAGCTTTGAGGATATAACTGCAGACATAATATCTATCAGAGGAGATTATGGTCTTGTATTAAGATTGACATAAGAAGCCAGTAGGCAAGACTTAGACAGGTAAAAGTCTCCTGTCCAGGCTTCTACCATGGTCCTACATAGGCCACACAGTAATGGAGGAAACAGATACTAAAGAGACCAAAGAAAAAGTGAAAAATTAGTATGGTAAATTATGCTAAAAAAAATTCGGCTGAATGCCTGAACATATAGATGTTTCCTCAAGTAAAATAAGAACAACTACACCTTTGAGACATTTCTTCAATGCTTCAATCAATAAGTTATATTTCGTAATGGAGAACTTCAGTCTTAGTTCTTTGAGCATACAGGTTAAGGCAATGAATAACTTGAGAAATAACCCACACATTCTTACACTAATAATTCAGATAGTGGTCAAAGAATGATCTAAACATACCTTTCATAACAACGATCATAATCAGGGTCAGTAAGATCCTTCTCCCTGTCCCTAAAGATGGCAACCCTAGAAGAACTACCAACGTCCCTGCTGCTACAACTTTTGTCCTCATCCACACCCAAGTTCCTTGAAACTTTACTTTCATCTTCATTCAAATTATTCACATTGGAAGCAACATGAGAAAAAGCATCTTCTGACCCAGAACTACTTGGACTACTGAAAATACGAGATCGTGCTTTGTCATACTCCTCCTTCCTCTCTTCCACAGTTCTCACAGGACAGTGCTTAAGCCCCGTTCCATTGATCTCATTTGAGGAGGCCTTAGAATGCCTCGGCTTTATCACAATCTTTACTCGATCAACTTCGCCATTTTCTGACTGTTTAGCTGGTACATCTGATAAACAGACAACATGGACCTTACTTTCTGGTTTCTTTATGACCAAAATACGGATTCCCATGCCATCTATGGCATTATCCTGAACCATAGTCTGCAAACCATAATGTTGAGCAACACGGTGTGCAGCTAGACGAAGGTAAGAAGTAGGAAAGTGTGGAAACTCGAACTGCTGTAGATCAGAATTCTTCAAGAACTTTTGTATATCGAGTTCCATTCGCAGAACTGGTAAAAATAAAATACGAAAAAAAAAGAACTCATTTTCTAGTTATCCAAAAAACAAGGAGACAAAGATGAAACAATCAACAAAACAATATTATAAATATACTAGAATATTAAAACAATGTCAGCACATTCAAACCTAATGGTGTGTTTGTCTCTCATTATTGGAAGAAAAATAGAGTAATGGATAGTATTTTTTGGAGAATGTGTAGTTGAAAAGTAAAGTAATTTTATTGGTTTGTGTGTAGAATATTTTATTGGATGAATGTGTGGTGGAGAATCTTACTATAGCAAACAAATTTTTTGAATAATGGTAGATAAACAGGGGCTAAATGCTCTCACGTGCATAATCCACCCCACCCCACGCCACCCCAACCCAACCCAAAAAAAATTGAAAATAAAATGCACTTTAATTTAGGCTCTTGAACATTTTTTTCATCCTTCACAGGAAAGGCTATACGTACAAACTACTCATAACTCAAAAGTTATCAAAAGGATAAACCACACCAGAGTACATTTAACGAACATAATAAACCTGCTTCTTACGTGAGGATTCACTTCAAAGTTTCCAATTTTTTGAAGTCCAATTGTTAACAAAAAGAATCTGCTAGTTTACTAAAGCAATCTCACGCTCAACAGTCAACATTCCATCTTAAGTAGAAACCACAAAATGAAACAATAATAAGGCAAAAACAGCAAGATTTATGACAAGAAGATGAAACAAGCAATAACAAAAAATTATAACACCGAGAAAAGAAACCTGCAAAGGAAAGAGGAGGTCATCCGTCCATAAACTATATACCCGATCATAGATTTAGCTCATTAAAGTCATGAAATTTTTAAGTCACACAGCCATATTTATGTAAATGTATTTTGATAGAAGTTATCCCAAGCATAGTCACAAGTTATTCGGCAAGAAACCACTCAATTCTGGCCATGATAAATCTGAGAACTTGACACTGACACGATTTCTTAAGTTTATGAGCATTATTTTTCTTTTACCCTTATTCCAATTTCTGGTCCATTGAGAGCTCAAACAAACATCATAACAAGATGAAGATTAGTGTTTGACACTGAGAGCTTCAGTTTGTTTGAAATCAATATCTTAAAATCGAACAGAGCATTACTATTCTTATTTATATTCCCTTTTTGTTCATTGTCTTTGGGAAACTAAAAGACGCAGAAATTTTGTTAGGGTTATGAATATCAGTCATAAAGGTAATAATCGGTCTTCGCTTCATAATATTGCCAGGGAAGTATTCTTCTCTCCTTCATATACCCTGCTTTAATCTTTCTCTCTTCAAAACTATTAGTATATTATTTATATTAAAATTTCCCATTTTGTTCTGATTAATTAGTAAGCTCCGAAGGTTTGACCCATTTGTATACATGCATGCTTCCATTAGCAAACAGCAAGTTATTTGCTCTGTCCATCTTAGCATAACATGAATTCAAGAAGTATGAAAAAATGATACATAAACTCAGTGCCCTACAAACATTCTCAAAAGAAACAATGAGAAATATAAAGAAACCAGTTGACAAAGGTTACATGCTCCTTTCTTTGTCATAAACCCCAGGTTTTTAATTCATCTGCCCATCATGGTTAATTAGATTTCTGAACTTTTCAGCTTTCATATTGCCTTCCCAGCGTTTCCTCTACCTCTACTATGACTGCCCTCCACACAGCTCTCATCAATCTACTGAAGAAGTTGCAATAATCTAAGTTTTTTTCTCCCACAAGATGATCCTCACTTTCAGTATTCATACGATACTACTGATTTTCCGGATCTATTTTATTTCAATTGTCAGAAGAGCCATGTTTTATAACATTGATATATAATTAGCTTGTTTCTCTCTATGTATACCTTTTTTTATTAAATTACAAAGAATCCATTAAAAGGTGACAGTGGCATGATTAGTAATGCAAACAATGAGTGCTCGCAAACATGAACAAAAGATTAGGCACCACCAATTTCCTACATTCACACACGCAATCTAATAAACAAGAAGAAAACCCGACCCATTACACATTATACCCAAAATCACAAATACCTGTTACATAACAACAATGAAAACGAAATTACGCTACAAAATCTATGAAAATTACAGATTACACGAAATAAAAAACCGGAAAGCAAAAAGAGGGAAAAGAACAAACCGGTTAGACGATGACGCAGATTTTGAAGAGCCTCAACTAGGAAAGGATCCACCATTGAAACATTCGCCGGAGGGTCCTTCTCCTTCTCTTTTTCCTTCTGCTGCTCGTTACCATTAGCTTCAATTGTCAGTTGCGGTACTTGCAGTGAAGTCAAATCCATATTTTGAGATAACTGAAAATCCATCCTGTAATACCTATACACTATGTATATATGTAGTTAAATATGGTGAGCTCTCTCTGTAGAGAACGAAAGTAAGGGGGAAGAAAAACCTAGGGATATCCCTCCCGCCGATTGGAGAGAGTGTGAAATGGAATTAACAGTTGGATTTTATATTCACGCGCCAGTTCCAGCTCAGCGAGAGAAGAGGAGACAAGACAAAGACAAGACAAGACAAAATTGAAATACATCCATGCTAGTTTTACAACCATTTGGTTGACACAGGTTGACCGACATGTCGACCTTTTTTTTTGAATTTTTTAATTATGCGGGTCCCACACAAAGTTGTCAAACTCGATTGTCACGCCTTTATGTACAAATGAAATTACTCATTGAAATATTTATGTTTACCAAAAACTTAGTAATTCGTTTATTATTAAAAATAAAATTTGATCAATTTATAAAATTTGTAAAATGGAGGCTAATAAATTACAAGGATAGATTGAAAATAAATTAAGCTAGACTAATTAAGTAATTTTGGACCTTAATGCACACGAAATACTGCAATGAAGAGACAAAGTTGTTGCATTACAACATTAATCATTTCTAGTTTATTTATTCAGTATTATTAAAATCGAGGCAGCATTGAAAACATCGAATAGAAGCACAGAAATAACAAGAGGAAACCCAGAAAAAAAGTTCACAGAACCAGAAACAAGATTTGATATGCACTATCCTCGAGAAAAAACGAAGGAGAAATCAGTTTTTCTTTTAGGTATTGGCATTTCCGTTTATATGATATTCATTTTGGACTGTTTTTATTTGTAAATATTAATTGGATTGATAGAATTTTTGAAGAAATAAGGAATATCCACTTGATTTGAAAAGAAAATGGATCGAAACAGGATTTCCCCAAACATGGTCTTTTTTTAACATTTTTCTGTAATGGGTAATTGGTTTTTTCTTTTTATTAATTTTTTTTAACCATATCTTCTTTTCGAATCATTTCGATTGAAGAGCCTTGTGTGATCATATGGTGTATAAATTATGCTGGTTTTGTGTATATTACGAGTGCTGACTTGGTAATATTTAGTCCCTGTTTGAGTCAAGTTATTTTTTTCATTCTCATTCTTCAACTCATTTTCAACCACACAATCTTTGATAAAATAATATTTTCAATCACATCAAAAACATTTCTTTCTTTTTCAACCACATATTCTCCGTTACGAGGATTTTATTCTTGCAGTTGATGTGCTAAGTGGTGTTTTGGTTGACACGGAAGAGCTGAAAGGTGAACTTGCTAGTGATAATTTCAGGTTACAATAAGTCGCAGTGTATTACTTTTGAAACTCGAAGAACTTCTTGAATCTTATTCGGTTAAGAAGAATGTTACTGAAGCCATCAAAATGTCAAAGAATTGCGTTCAAGTATTAGATTTGTGCGTGAAGTGTAATACTCACATTTTAGAAGGTCGGTTTTATCCTGCTTTAAAAGTTATAGATCTGATTGAGAAAAATTATTTGCATAATATTCCTGTCAAGACACTGAAGATTCTGATAGAAAAGAGAATGCCGTTAATTAAAATGCACATTGAGAAGAGGGTTTGCAGTGAAGTTAACAAATTGCTAGTTCACATAAGGAGTGCTGCAAAGGACATTGGGCACACGGCTATAGGATATGCCGCAGCTGCTTTTCAGAGAGATAAGGACATGCTCGCTCTTCAAAGGAAAGCAGAGGAACAGAGTTGTTTGGGAGTAGGAAATTTCACTTACACCTTAAATGTTGAAGAAATTGATGAAAAATCTGGTTTAAAATTTAATCTCACGCCTCTGTATCGAGCACATCACATTCACACTTGTATTGGGATCCAGGAACAGTTTCGTGATTATTACTACAAAAATCGGTTTCTTCAGCTGACTTCAGACTTGCAAATATCCTCAGTCCAGTCATTCCTTGCATCCCATCAGACCTTTTTGGTTCATATTGCAGGTTATATTATTGTTGAAGATCGGGTTTTAAGAACCACTAGTCGATTACTTTCACCGAATCAGCTTGAGACAATGTAGGAAACAGCCATGGCTAAAGCAGTTGCAGTACTGGAGGAACAATCTTCCCATATGGATATAGCGAGCCATCTTCTCCTGGTGAAGGATTATGTAACTCTCTTTGGAGCAACTTTCAGACAATGTAGTTATATAGTCGGCTCAATTCTTGGTACTTTGAACAGTAGTCGTGATAAATATCATGAGCTTCTTCTAGCTGAGTGTGCGCTACAAATTACTGATGTCTTTGTCAACGACACGTGTGAGCAGATGATGATGAAAAAAGAGTCCGATTACCAGGCAAATGTTCTTTTATTCCATCTTCAGACCTCAGATATAATGCCAGCTTTTCCTTACATTGCTCCATTCTCTTCCATGGTACCTGAATGCTGCCATATCGTTCGGTCATTTATTAAGGATTCAGTGAATTACTTGTCTTATGGGTTGCAAATGTACATTTTTGACTTTGTGAGGAAGTACCTGGACAAGCTCTTGCTTGATGTCTTGAATGACGTTGCAATTAACACGATTTATAGCGGTACCATTGGTGCATCTCAGGCAATGCAGATTGCTGGAAACATAGCTGTTTTAGAAAGGGCTTGTGATTATTTTCATCAGCATGCAGCCAACGATGTGAAATTCCTGTCTGATCAGACGATAGGCCTCAAGTTAGTTTAAAAGCCAAAATTGTTCTTTAAAACTTAAAGGGATGCTGCTTACCTTGCTCTACTCAGTCTCGTAAACTCCAAGTTAGATGAGTTTATGTCACTTAAATTAAACATAAATTGGACTTCTGAAGATGTACACCAGCATGCAAATGAGTATGTAAATGAGTTTATTATATATCTCGACACTGTTCTGGCCACTGCTCAACAAATCTTACCATTGGACGCATTATATAAAGTTGGGAGTGGTGCTCGAGCATATTTCTAATTCTATTGTGGAAGCTTTTCTCAGTGATAGTATAAAAAGGTTTAATGCAAAAGCAGTCATGAGCATCAACCATGATCTAAAGGCATTGGAGTCATTTGCAGACGATAGGTTTCAGAGTACTGGATTGCTTGGAATATACAAGGACGGTAGTTTTCGAGGTTGCTTGATAGAAGCCTGACAATTGATAAACCTTCTCTCGAGCAGCCAACCTGAAAATTTTATGA
>CAIGRN010024360.1:0-12017 GCA_903798345.1 Fraxinus anomala
TTTACCTGTTCAACGACGTCCTGCGCGATTTCACCAAGCAAGGCGCGTATTGTTCGAGGACTCCATTCTGTCATTGGCTCATAGCGATTTTGACTTTACCATTCTGATTGTGGAGTACTTTGCTGCTCCTCGTATCGTTCGACCACACACTGGACTATTCGTTGGTTTACTGGCTCCTTGTCAAAGTTTTTCTAAGGTATATTGCTTCACCGTTCGTATCTTCAAACACCAATGTCCCACGGGCATGCCAAATTGTTTCGCGTAAAAGTCGCTAACAATTAAAAGAAGGTTCAAATGATTGTGTAAGTAACAAACCTCTTGAGACAAAGTCTCAACGAGGGGTGCTTTATTTATGAAGATTACAAGTTGCAAGAAGCAAAACGCCTCCGAGGGGCACAAGTACACGAAGTAATTCGAAAGTTTGACAAGAAAATAAAGGAATTGAAATTACATATTTCTCTATTGAGAGTCGATTTTTTTCATCCCCTTCCTTCTCTTTTATACTCATTCGACAGTTTTCTCCTAAAAAAACCGCTTGGGAACTCCTTATCCCCCCGTAACCACCCACTTTCTCCATCATGGATGACTTGTCAAGAAACTACCGCCTTNTTTTCTGATTCCTTTCCTTCTTTGCTCTTCCTTCTCTTTTATACTCATTCGACAGTTTTCTCATGGTAAAACCGCTTGGGAACTCCTTATCCCCCTATAACCAGCCACTTTCTCCATCATGGATGACTTGTCAAGAAACTACCGCCTTCAACTGCTGCCGTTACCCTCATTAGTTAACTGCTTGCAATCAGGATTTTTAGGTAGAGGAAAGTAGTATGACTCTGCATAACTATCTTGATAACCGCAACGACAATTCGTTACATTTGCCTAGGTCTTGGACATTCGCTTAGGTCTTGGGCGTTCTGGGAGTTTGGGCGTTGATGGGTTCGCCCAGATCTTTGACCGTTTCGTAAGCTTGGGCGATGATTGGCTTCCACTACATAATTTCATCTTGGACCTTTCACATAATTGGGCTTTTCTCTCTGGACCACTTGATTGGGCCTCATTTTTGTGTGTCAACAGAAGTAAAAATGAGGGAGTATATTTTTCTGTTTAAGCTCTTAGGAATAGAAGCAACATATTCATTTTTTTTGTACAGTGTGCTCATGTAATTGCCATGGCTGTTCAAAAGCTTTATCCAGATGCAAAAGTGACCAATCGGTCCATGGATTGAGAATGGCTTTTATTATGACTTTGACATGGAGCCTTTGACGGATAAGAACCTTACTAGAATTAAGAAGGAAACGGTGAGAACTTTGTTGTTTTTTGTTGCAATTCATAGTCCTCAATTCCCTTGCTTTTTATACTAAATCATTGGGGTTATAAATTAAGTAAATATTCATTGGCCTACAGATTTTGTGTACATAATGTTTTCTTGAATCATCTATAGGATCACATCATTGGTCGAAACTTACATTTGGTACGCGAAGAAGTTAGCTGAGATGAGGCCCAGAGAAGAATAATAGGTGTTAATGAGCCTTACAAGATGGAGATATTGGAAAGCATCAAAGAGGATCCTATCACGATCTATCATATAGGTACACACGGTCGAGAATTTACTTAATCATGCACAACGAAAAATAAAAATAATTTCAATTTCACAAGTATCTGCTTTGTGTTTAGATATAAACTGTGATAAGAGTTATATATTTTTTTGAATTCTACAAACTCCTTTCCTTATCTTGAATACGAACAATCACGATCTACAATCCACAGCTATCAATTTGTCCCTCCAATGGAAATCCACGTAGAGAAAAAAAAAGAGAGAATTAGGATTTCTTTTTCTTATGCTAGCAAGATAATAAATTGTGTTATATTATTTCGAAACCCTAATAGCTTATTAAGTGTGTGTTTCCCATTATTGTAGAAGAAATGGAGTAATGAATAGTATTTTTTGGAGAATGTGTAGTTGAAATTTAAAATAACTTTATTGATTTGTATGTAGAATATTTTATTGAGTGAATGTGTGGTGAAAAATCTTACTGTAACAAACAATGTTTTGAAATAATGGGAGACAAACGAGGCCTAATATAATTCCTAGTGGGTTTAACCCGTCTTTTTTAATTTAACCTGGTCAAATATTTAATTAATCAAATTAATTAAGTCAAGCCTATTAACAAACAATCCAATTAATTAATTGTCCCACTCTTGTTAATTAATTAATTGTTGAATCCCATTTTTCTAGTTCTCCTTTTGTTTGTGATCTATTTATGTTCCCGATTATGATCCATAACGACGTGAGTTATTATTTTGATATAATCAAAATCGATAAATTAAAATATCCTTTTTAATTTATCATTAATTTACATTCGTCGTCCTAGATTAACATCTAGCAATGTGCCGGACAATACATGTGACGGAAAATATCACGTGGTATGACAAAATCAAATTTGTTCATTTATTGTGAAACTATAATCCTTTCGTCAATATAATCCGATCAATTATGAAATATGGATATATGTCAATCTCAATTATCGATCATATCTTTTATCCAACTGTTAAGTTAATTAAAAGTCGAAAATTCATTTTCGACTTATGAATTCACCTTTGCTAATGATTTCATTATCAACTTAACATTCATATGATTTTTTACATACCCGAACGATGCTACATTAGCGGCCCTTGGCAGAGTAACATTCAATATCACCAAAGTATGACTGTACTCATATAAGGCACTATGATGACCTCAAGTCAAATGACAAATTCCACTACCGAACGTTAGAGATTAATTATTGACACTCAGATAGTTATTCATGTGAAATCTCTCAGCGGGTCTCTAATGTTTTGTTTTATAACAAAACATTCACGTGTTCATTTAAGTGTTATCACACTTTATCTTGTGAAATCAGCTACTTACTTCACAAGTAAGAATGCCACATGTGATGGTCTATCCATAATAACGATATCCCTATTTCGTTATTAGTTCGACCACGATCGATTTAAGATTCAGTCATATATAATTTGTATCTCACAATCACAACACAACTCTTTGTGATTAATAAATCACCAAAATTTGAATTTACGGATTCTATTATTTAATTTATTGGAATACTAATTTAATTAAATAATAGTTATTGCCATAAATATGCATCGATATATTTAAAATGTTTATGTCCAAAGTTAATTAGATCTAGGGCATAATACTTACAGTAGTACAACAAAATTGTTGAAAGTGAACAGCAATGGCATATGGAGTTACAGCTTGAGATCTGTAAAATCAAAAGTATCAATCAGATCTGATGCTTTAGGTTGATGAATTATCTTTTCAAAAATGTGGCTTAAACTTTTATCATCAACCAATGCTTCAAAAACTTTATCTTCAGACACAATCTTTGATGTGTCACTATGGAAATTGTGTCCATCTGTAGGAGAAAATATCAGCTTCGATATGCGATCTTTATGAGCTTGGGATGCATACTTTTGGACCTCTACAGTTCCAGTTGTGATGAGTCGATATACATGCACAACCTTTTTCTGACCAAGCCTATATGCCCGGCTTATGGCTTGCCTTTCAACTGAAGGGTTCCAAGCAGTATCCAACAATACAACTCTTGAAGCCCCAACTAAGTTTATACCTTCAGAACAAGCTTTTTGTGATGCAAGAAGCACCTTAGCTTCACTCGATTCATCGTTGAAAGAATTGATAGAATATTGACGTTGATTCTCGTCGAGCTTCCCATCCATATAAAGTACTTCCCTCCCTTCATACCAAGAAAACTGAGACTGAAGTTGCTGCTTGATATAGACTAAAGGATCAATGAAGTGACTGAAGACCAGAACCCTCTCACCAAGTGCATCAGCTAGCCATATTAGTTTAGTAACAAACTTCGTTTTTACTCCTGCATCAATTGTTGATTCAATCCTTTCTATTTCACTCTTATAAGCAGAGAACATTTCTTGTTCAGCCACCAATGAAGGGTGGACAGAGATCAAGGACACCAAACAAACCTCATGAAAAAATGGCTTTCCATTTGAAGCGATTTGCAGCAGGGATTTTTGCAATTCA
The DNA here is from genome assembly GCA_903798345.1 of Fraxinus anomala. Lineage (NCBI taxonomy): Eukaryota > Viridiplantae > Streptophyta > Magnoliopsida > Lamiales > Oleaceae > Fraxinus > Fraxinus anomala. The sequence continues at coordinate 4,055 of CAIGRN010024360.1, forward strand.
GTTGGCCGCAAGAAAACCAGAGAATCCCTCAGTCCAGGAAGACTTTCTTGAAGAATAGTTCCTTTATGTACATGGACGAATGGATCAATCATGGTTCTAAGCTTCATCAATTGATCATTTGTAGTTTTACTAAGGAACTTGGTCAAAGTTCCCCGTTTTCCAGGAGTTCTATTTATCATTTTCCTACCCCTTTTGCAACTTGAATGAATTTCATCAATCTGATCAGCAAACAATGGATTAACTAGGCAGAGTGTATTGTAAAGCTCCTCGAAATTGTTCTGGAAAGGAGTACCAGATAACATTATGCGCCGGTTTGTTGCAACATTCGTCAAAGCCTTCCACGTAAGACTTTGGTCACTGCGAGGGGTGTGCCCTTCATCAAGCACTAGAAGTCCAGGCTTATTAAGCAGGAATTCCCTGATTTGATCATGTTGTTCTTTTCGCTGATGCTCTCCAGCAAGCTTCTCAAACAGCGGGTAGCTGACTCCTAGGATACTGTTACTCGTTAACCAAGATATCAACTTAACAAAACGAATGCGATCCCGGATCCTCCAGTGAGAACCTACGTGGCCAATTAATTTCTCAGAAATAGCATTTTCCTCATCAGATAACTCTAGTTTATTCAAATTGTGAAAAGGTACGTTAACACCCCATTTTCGGAATTCATCTTCCCATGTGAGGAGCATGCCACGGGGAGCTATTATTACTGGTCGGCATTTCGGATTCTTGTTCATGAATGCTTGGAGAAACACTATAGTCAGTCGGGTTTTGCCTGTACCAGGGGCATGTGAAATAATGCATCCGTTACCATCTCTAGCTATGTTTTTCCACATAAATTTAAACCCTTCCTGTTGATGAGGATACATTCCATCTACAGTGTTAGGAATAAAATTCCAATCCGTGCCTCTTTCATGAATGGACGAGGAACTGGGATTTCCACCGTCAATGTCCTGAAACCGAATCTTATCAAAGATATGGTCATGTGATTCACCGAAGTCTTTCCTGTCCTGCCTCCCGGAAGGTGGCATATACTGAAAAAGATACAACAATCCACTAGCGTAAATCGAATTAAGCTGATAACTTGGAAAAGAAGATGGCAAAATTAGAGAGTACTGTGTGCATGTATGGTTAAAGCATAATAATTTACTTATAAGTAAATAAGTTAGTTTTCAAATAAATAATTACTTTGCAAGTTAAAGTTGGAAATAAGTTACTTATTTGAAAGTATGCTCTACATTACTATCAAAATCAAATACTTCTTCTTCTTCTTCTTCTTCTTAATACTTATAAACAAGAACAAAGTAACATATCCAAACATATCTCGAACAAAAACGTAATTAAAGTTTTACTTACTTTTAAGCTTAGTAAAACATGCTCCGTATGAATTTGTAGTGCAGATTTATAATGACAAAATGAATAACACTTAAAGAAGTCACATTATCACGTATTCTAAAGGACCTGAAAGTCAATGCAGAGTAATGAGTAAACAGTATTCATTGTTATAAATGGTGAGAAAGGATTCTTATAAAGTTATATGGCCAAGTTTATTACTTACAAATGGTGGTAGGATATCTTCAATTTCCAGAAGCACGACAGAACAATATTTGCATTGAATTCCTATCTGTTCATCGAGAACAGGATCATGCTCCCCTCGACGACACCGTGCTGCTGGAGTGATGTCAATATCTTGTGGGATGGATTCGTCATCATTGTTGTCACAAACCTGCGGATCAGCAAGCCAAAATTAGTACCTGTTAAGCTATTAGATAAATAGCACGTAAGATAAACAAATATTTGGAAAAATTTATTTCTCCCAGGTATTTCAGAGCAGATCAAAAGAAACTAAAAATAAAAATTGGCCGGAAAGTAATATCATAATACCAAAAAAACACGCTTAATCATAGAACACAACAATAAAAGACTTGAACTTCACAATCTTTTCATGCATTAGCAAGTGTTGGAGATAAATTTCAACAAAAAATGAGCTGAAGGGTGTTTGAATACCTCCAAACATAAACCCAACGGACAATTATCTTTACAATGTAAACAGAAACTAATGATATGACAAGATTTAAGTAACACTAAAGAGTTCAAATTACCGAGGAAGGATTTATGCAGCCTGGCACACTTTCCCTGAGAGCCATATTCAAATCACAGAAAAGAGATTCAAGTTCTTTCTCCCATTCTGATTTCTCTGGTGGAGATGGCTCCTCATCCTCAAACCTGAACTTCAATGGCAAGGAATTTGGATTGCTATTAAGAGGAGTGAAATGTTCCCTAGGTCCATCTGCTTCCTTCTCTATCAAATCTACCAACATCTTGATTGCTTCATTAGTCCTTTTCTCACCAGGTATGGGTTCACTTGCTTCCTTCTCTATGGAATCAACTGACACGTTCAAGTGATTTCTTTCTACGCCAGTCTTCTTCTTACCAGGTGTGGATTCATCAGCTTCCTTTTCTATGGAATCAAACGATGCCTTAATCAAGTCAAGATTTCTTGGTGCACCTGTCTTTTCCTTGCTAAATGTCCCCACCTTTCTTGTACTTTTCTGACCTGTTCTTCGCACACATTTAGTATTGCAGCTATCCTTCTTTGTTGATGATTTAGACTCCACATTCAGTGAAGAGTTGGATTTCTCACCTTTGGAGACAGGAACTTGCCGATTAAATTTTTCAAGTTCAAGCCTTCTCTCTTCCTTGCTCAATTTCACAGTTTCATTGCCATCTCTATCTTTCTTAGAATCATCCACATAACCATCATTTGAATATGGTTCATATATTCGTTTCAAACCTGCCAATTCACCGTCTTCCTTGCTCAATTTCACAGCATCAGTGCCATCTCCATCCTCCTGAGAACCATTCACATACCCATCCTTTGAATATGGTTCATATTTTCTTTTCAAACCTGTCAATTCAGTGTCTCTCTCCCCATTAGTTATCTTATTCTTTCCAGCAGAAACGCCTGTCTGCTCCTTTTCTTCCCAATCAACCTTAATTTTCATTGGGCTGGCCCCATGGTTATTACAATATGCATCATCTTTTTCTTCATTAACGTCACTGCAATGTTTTGAAACATCAGAATCGCCAGAGCTCAATAAATCGACAACTATTTTCTGCTGTTCTTGCTGATCAACCTTCGTTGTGATTGAACTGTCCCGATAATTATCAGAATATTTTGCAGCATCAGAATCACCAGAGCTCAATGAATGGTGGCCCAAAGGTTGCTCTTTTTCTTCCTGACTGGTACTGCCCACATAATTAACGTCAGAGCTTAATGATTCCGAACCAGACCTCAATGAATCTGAATCTCTAGAGCTCAAAGAATTATCGACAAGTGATTGCTCCTTTTCTTCCCGACCGGCACTGCCTATATAATTAATGTCAGAGCTCGACGAATCTGAATCGCTAGACATCAAAGAATCTGACTTAGAACTCAATGAATGTTCAACAAGTGTTCGCTCCTTTTCTTCTTGACCCGCACTGCCCACATAATTCACATCAGGGATCAATGAATCTGAACTGCTAGAGCTCAAAGAATGTGATTGCCCCTTTTCTTCCTCTCCGGCACTGCTCACATCATTAACAAAAAATGCATCATCCTCTGTTTGTTGGTCAAAATTGGAGCTCAGTGAATCCGAATTGCCAGAGATCAATGAATGATCGACAACTGGTTTCTCCTTTTCTTCCGGACGGACCTTCGTTCTAATTGGACCACCCACAGAGTTATCAAAATACGTTTCATCGTCTGTTTCTTCACCGCAGTACTTTGAAATGTCGGGTTCACCAGAGCTCGAAGAAAGATTGGCTTCATAGACCTCATCAGAATCATCTTCTTCCTCTTCACTGCTGGCTTCATAGTCCTCATCAGAATAATCATCATGTGATCCTTCTGAGTCGATTGACTCCTCTGAGTCTTCTGAATCAACTAAAAGTACCGTGGACTTCCCTAAATCAACTGAAGTATGTAAAGGCACTTCATTTCCCTTGTTCAAAGGTTCATTTCGTGGTCTTCCTCTACGTCGTACTCCACTGTTTTCCCCATCCTTGACAGTAACTCCGGTACAAACATTATGAAACCCGCACTTCTTGCAAGCAACACTCCATTCATTTGGAATCAACCCAGATTTCGAACAGGAGCCTGTTGAGACAACCTTTTCATCCATACATTTAACTCCACCAACAACAGGCTGATCATCAACGTCCTCATTATTAAATCCATCCAATTTTCTCTTTCCTCTTATACCACCACTCACTGAACCCGTTTCATCGGCCTTTTTCACAATAATTTCGGAACCAGAACCTTCACGAACTCTTTCCCCCGTCCTTCTCACATGATTTTCCCTAGAAATTTCATCATTTTCAGGATTCACCGAGTATGAACCTTCACTGTTACCCACACCACCTGTATTCTCACCCTTATCTCTACTGCCATTACCAGAACTTTCTCCAGCCATTTTCATCTTCTTCTTCACCTCATTGTGCCAATTTCTATAAAAAAATTCCCACTGTCTTCTGGTTCGCTTGGCTACAGAAGTCGAAGATGGACTATTAGCATGCATATCTCCTGCCATCCTGCGTAATAATAATAAATCAATAAAAATCACAACCATAAATACCCATATTTTCATTTCATATCACATATATTAGAAAGAAGAGAGTGCACCCTCAAATAAAAATTTTAACCTTTTTTTCTAAATGCACGCACACTCACATTGTGTTTTGTGCAGAGACGAAGAGTTGTAGTTCCTTGTATGCGAAGAGAGAGATGTTTGAGAGAAGAGATGATATGGAATATGAATAGCTGCAAATTAATTGATGGGCACTGGAAAACAAGAACATAGAAAATTTTGATTTTTCTTAAAAATTGTTGATTAATACATTGGGAATTTCTTAAAAGTTTTAAGTTGTAATTCTTTACCAAGGTAAAAACTAGAACTAATTCTTCTATATTTGTGCATGCTACAAGGCAGTAGGTACACTTCAATTCAACACTCTCATGTGTGGTTTCACTTAAAAGTAGCTTAATTTTGAGCATAATCAATATTAAAAACTGTTTACATAAATCAACATAGTTCAAAACAGTGGTCTCCTATTTTAATTTATTTATTTTGTCATGACGTTACCTTTTACCAACAAAAAATTAGAAAACGAGAGTTGGACAGCTCGTTCAACTTTACACGAATATACGATAACTTTTTAACCACTGTATATCTTTAATGAAATGTTCAAATGGACGGTATTTAAAAATACATTTTTTCAATCGCGTATTTTTCAATAGAATAATATTACACGTAAATCCAAAAGTTTTCCGCTCTTCGGAGCAATAAATGTCAACATCTGCTGTTTGCCTCATATAGAATTTGACCATACTCGTGATGTTACTATTCTTACAATTGAGAAAAACAGATAAGTTGTCAATTTTATTGTATAAAAATGGAACCATTTGTTTGTTATTTTGCAAATAGGGAATATTAATATTTATACCATATTCAGGATTGAATTAAAACTTACCTTATAAGGGGTACTGTACGACCCATGTGCTGTTATGTATGTAGCGTCCTTGACAGCATGTCCTATACCCACAATCAAAAAGGCAATAGACATGAAGGTACAAAAAACCAAAAGTTGTTCTCTATCGAATAAAACATAACTTCTGATCAAGCATAAATTAGCTAATTCGATTTTGTCACTGTTGGCCTCTAAATTATCAACAAATTTCTCTCACCTAATTAGAATTTTCTCTTCCTAGATTTACTAATTTGATGATCAGTGATGAGCAATGGGGGAAATTAGGAAGGTATTCATTTTTTGCATCCATTTCGCCATTACTGATATATCTATTTACAAATTTCTGATCAAGCCTTGGGGTAAATGAGTCTTTTGGTGATGACATGTGACAGTTAATGATTAGCTTACTTGTAAATTATTCTGTTATCTGCTCAAGTTTTGTTCGCCAGCATAATCTTTTGTGTTTTTGCTAAAGTATAATGGCTCGTATCATGCACTTAGGATCACTCATGATGCTTCTCGCTTTGGCTCTTTAGAGTGTTCGCTTAGATGTCCAGATGAGTATTTTATCGATAACGTTCACATTAATCTTTTTGTATGGCCTTGGTGATAATAAACAACACAAGGAAAGTTATTCATTTCTGTAGTTGTTAATGCGCATATTAAAAGCTATTTAAAGTTTGCAGTCCTTTTTGTATGTTTGATGGAATTGTTCTTTGCTTGCAATTAAAAAGTGACTTGAACTTACTTCTTTTGTACGCCATTTTCAAAATTAATTTCTCACTAATAAATTTAATTTTAACTTAATTTTAAAAAGTAACTTAACTTTTTTTTTTTTTTTTTTTTTTTNATATATATATATATATATATATGTATGTGTGTGTGTGTGTGTGTGTGTGAAAATAAACCCAAAATAATAAGAAAAAATACATGATACAACGTTCCATAATTTGTATGAAGATTAAACGTAAATTAAACTTAATTTTAAACTATCACCAATTTCAATTTTCAGCACGAACACCACAAGATAATAATTCCAATTTCAAATCACAAAGCATTATTACAATTTAAATAGGGTACCAATATTTCTATCCACAATTTATATATATCCATCCACTTTTTTAAAAAAATTATATATTACATTTTTAACTTTATGTAAATAGACCATAGTAAAATCAAATAAAATGTATCACTATACATTCATCACTTAGTATCTTTTGGACATTTTTATTCTTTCAAATTTTATGTTTGATTAAAATCTTAATATTCATAAAACATTTTCTTCAAAATTAGATTCATAACACGTTAAATCTAACAGTAGAAATTAAAATTAACGTATTAAACACAGTAAAATAACAAAATAAATAAATAATAAACAACATTGTCGTTTTTAGAAAGAATGAATGTAATTGTGGCAAGTTGGAGGGGGGCTAACGAACCCCATTTTGCCTTGGATATCGAATTTAACATTAAATTCATGTACCTTTTCTAAGCAAAAAATTGTACAAAAAAATATTTATGAGAATAAAAAGATAATCCGAATTCTATATAACCCCACAAATTCCATAGATATGAGCAGTCAATATCTTTAAACCCAAGTATAAAATATAAAACATTATAATTCAAACACAAATACCATTTGATTAAATTAATAAATTGTAATTTTGAATTTGATCAACAAATAAATAAAAACGATATTAGGTTTTGTTTACCAAGATAGAGAGAGGGAGAGGGTTAGAGAGGTCATGAGAGAAGTTATGTTGTAGAAGATAATGATCGACAGTTTTTTGATTGACAGTTTTTGATTGACAACTTTTTATTTTTTATTTTTTTAAATCTTCAATGAAATTTCGTCAAGTGTGTGTAAAAAAGCTTGTCAATGAGTCTATCCATGTAGCAAAAGCAATATTTATACCATACTTAGTGCGTTAAATTGAGAAGTGCTAAGCACAATTAAAAAAAATTAAGTTTTTTATCAAATAAATATAAAAAAAATTATCTTCATTTTTAAAGAGAATATGAGTTGTTTTTAACAAATTGAAAAAAAAAATATTTGCTAAGTAAAGATATAAAAAATAAAAGCAAAAATAAAATAAAAAAAATAAACGGTGCAATAAATGAGCAGGGGACCTGCGCCGCTTTATCTGGTTATGGAGAAGGGGTCAGATGACAAAAATAACTGACAGAAGTGGAAATAGTCTACCCGTCTTATAATCGTTCCATTGCCATTCCGCTTTATACCAATCATAATATTAATATAATTTTTTATACTACATCTTTAATGGAATGTTTTAAAGGACAAGTAACGAAGCTTAAATGTCAACATCTGCCGTTTTCTTCATAAGGAATTTGACCGCCAGTATGCGTACACGACGTTTTCATTTTTCTGACAGAGTTCTTAACCATACTCGTGTAATGATACTTTTCATTAATATACGAAAAAATAATTTTATTA
>CAIGRN010024388.1:0-27570 GCA_903798345.1 Fraxinus anomala
TTTTTTTTTTTGTTTTTTAAATTTTTTTTTTTTTTTTTTTTTGGTCTGAGGTTATGTTATTTCTTTCATTAGAGGGATTTTGAGCTTTCTTAATTGCAGACAAAGACAACACATTTTAAGAGTATTATGATTATATGTTTATTTATTTTTTCAAAAGTTAAGTTTTTCCTTTTTATTCATGTGGTCGTTAATAAATAATCCGATTTATATATAAGGATTGTAATGGGAAGACATTGACATATATATGGATTAAATGTTCAATGACCGTGCATTATTATATTAGATAAAAACTTACTGAACTTTCAAAAAAAAATTTTCATTTAAATCTTACTAGAATATTATCATTATAAAATTTGACTAATTATTATGTTAGATAAACAACTTACTGAACTTTCACAATAATTTAGTTTTTCATTAATATTTAATGCACACTAACATTACCTTAAAAGTACCAAAACCCGTACATTGTACGGGCATAGGACTAGTTATAATAAAAAAGGGAAAATCGTGTTTTAGTTTCGTGATCTCTTTTGCTTCAACGTAAAGAATAACTTTTAGCTAGTTCTCCAAAGAAGATAACATGTTTTATAAAATTCATTCGACTTATTTGATAAGATAAAAGGTGCAATAGACGAGAATAAAGATATTTTAAACAGGTTTTAAGAAATTGTTTTGGGTTCACAATAATAATCTTTTTGAAACTAGTGTAGTTGCAAATAACTTGAATTGAAATTATAATCTATTTTATTGTTAATTTGATATTTTAGTCATTCCAAAACTACCTTAAAAGAAGAAATTATTTTTGCTGAACGATCTGAATAGAGTGGTCTAACTACTTTGTTCAAGAAATTCTTGTATTTTGAATGTAAGTTGGATAACATTCTTTGTAAGTCAATTTTAAAATTGAGTTCTATCTAAAGTGTTTACAACAATGGTAACCATTTTTACCCTTGTTGCAACTACCGCGTGAGAGTAACTTGTGATTAAATGCTAGTTTTGAAGAGTCGCCTAACAAGGAAAATGAGCCCCACTCGAACATCGGATATAAAGATGCGTGGATTATAAAATTTACCTTACTCGTTGTCTATCTCATAATCATTTAATTCCGCTTTTACAAAAGCTAACTCATACTCCTCTTTTTTCATCATTGTTGGTCTTTCGTTCCTAGTAATCATGTATAGTGAGAAAACTCTCCGTGCCTTTATATGAGAAAGCCAGGTTTACATTCCCTAGACAAATCAATAGGAAATGCTACAACTCTTCTTTTGACGATGAAACGCCCCCGAGGTTTCTTTATGTACAACCAAATTATACTCCTTCGGATCTTACCTGTGAAAGTTGTGTGTTCGACAAACATCATCGAAATTATTTAAAGGCTAGATCATGGAGAGAGGGCCAACCCAAGCTAACTATTAGCAGTTAACTAAATAAAATATTAACACAATCTCATCAACATCTAGAAAAAAAAAGGATAAAAATTAATTGAATAAAAATGTGCTTATCACGAACACCTTTATTAAGCACATGTTTGAGTCTCATTTCCTAACGTTGTATTCTTTTTCAAATAAATTTTTAATTATACGTTTTTTTAGTAAAATAATTTTTCTATATAAATTTAAAATATTTTCCTATTTTTTAACAATGCATTCTCCAAAAAATCATTATTACAAAATTTAATAACCCAAAATATGGGGCTCAAACATAACCAAAGTGATTTGCTATTTAATTTAATGAGTCAACTCTTAAAATTAAGTTTTAAAAGATTTAATATTTTAAATTTTTTAAATTGAGTATATTATCAAATTACATTTAGTCTCCATTTGACCTTCATTTTTAAAAATTTATTTTATTTTTCAAAAATTTATTTTCAATCACATATTTTATGAAATCCACAACTTTTTTTAACTTTTTAATTATTCGTCTTATTAACGTTTATCAAAATTGAATAGACATTTAATTATTAGCAAAATGAAATAGGAGCTTAAAAAAATTACAAGTTTCAATATTCTACTACTTGAATTACGAGAAATTAATAGTAGAGGTTTCAAACTTTTCAAAAATATTTAGTGCATACATTTTAATCTTTTAATAAATGTGTGCTGATTTTGCACGATTCTAAAGAGGATTTTGGCACAAGATTGAAGACCTAAACCCTTACATAAATACCTGATGTCTTTGACACGAGGGAGTTGGAAAAAATATTAAGCCCCGTTTGGTCCCCATTATTTCTCATAAATTATAATTTATTTTTCTCTCTCTTCTTGTCAACTATGTATTTTTCAATAAATAAATATTACACATAAACTCAAAAATATATATTTTTATTTTTTAACAACACATTCTCCAAAAAATTATTATTCCTCTCATTATAATATGGAATAATTGGGGCCAAACGTGTGCTAAAATAGATTCAAATACACAATCTTCTCATCAAAGGTTTGAAGACAAGGAGAAGAACAAGGGTCCTCTCACACGAATTTTGAGTAGGGATGGCAATTTGTCCCGCACCCGCAGGGGGGCGAAAAAAAGCCGTCCCGTTGCAGGTTGCAGGGCGGGGAGGGGATGCCCCGCCCCGCCTCGTGAAAAATTAAAAATACTTACAAAATAATAATAATAATAATAATAAAATTAAAAAAAAAAATTAGGGGGTAAATGGGGCAAATCGCCGCCCCGCCCCACCCCGTCTAGTCTAAGGCCGGGGGCAGGGGGCACAGGGTGGTGGATTGCCTCTGCGGGGCGGGAGTGCCCCGCCCCGAACCCACCACACTGCCATCCCTACTTTTGAGAAGTTAAAAAGAGTTTTTGAGATTCTAATTTAATAAAAGTAATTCTTCTAATTAAAAGAATTTTTAAATGAAGTTCGCCCAATATGACTTTTTCTAAAAAACTTTTTTGGAGGAGAAAACTTTTTTAAAAATTAATTTGCAAAATACCAATGAAAATAACTTTCGCAAAAACAAGAGTTCCACCCAAATGCTCGAAGATAAGTTGAAGATTCTGAATGTGCTCTCTCTTGGTGGATCAGGGGTTGGGCCTAATTAGTTGACTAGATGGATGTTGGACCTTGTATAAATTTTTTTACTTCTAAAAAATACATAAATACAATATTTTAAGTATACAATTCCACATTTAATAAACTCATAAAAAAATTTCATAAATCAAGTGCTATATATATAGTTTAAATTAGGATAATTTGATAAACATTATCACATAATAATATATATGATTAATATATAACATATTCTCTTATATCCCATTTCTCTCTCCTCTCACAATAAATATCTCAGAACTTGCTCAAATATTTCTTGAACTTCACGCTTTTTCGTTTTCTCTCTTACCTAGGGGTGTCAACGAGCCGAAACTTGAGGTTCGGACTCAACGCGAGTAAAAATGGTTCGAACTTTATTTTATTCGAGCCGAGCTTTTGTTCTCCCAAAAAAATTAGGCTTGACTCGAGCTTTCGGCTTAGATTTTGTCGAACCGAGCCGGCTCACAATTTTTTTTTCCAAGCAGTTGCTGCCTGCAAAGGTAGTGTGATGGCAAACAGCTAGCTACACAATGCTTGGTTGTTTTTCAAAAAAAAAATTTTAAGCTGACAGCAACTAGCTGCCTGTTAGAAGTTATTATTATTATTTTTTTTTTCAAGGTTCGACTTGTCACAGGTCAAAAATAGCCCGTGAAACGAGCCAAGCGGGCTTGGGCTTTTTCTGAGCCGCCCGAGTCGGTAAGCAAAATTAACATCGCTACTCTTACCTTACTCATTTTCTCTCTAATATATATTATTTAATAATTATCACCTTGTTCTTTCTCTCTCTTACACCTCATACTCTCTCTCTCTTTCTACAATCATGTTTTTTTTTTTTTTTTTTTAAATAAAATTAGGTGATCACATTTTGTGACAACTTAAAAGTTTGTGACATATAATTTAATTAAACGGGTCATAGTCACAAAGGATCACAAAAGCACAATTGTAGGTCGCAACTATAAATTTAGTTGCAATTATACGTTTTTATAGGTCACAAATTATTAATCGATCGCAAATTAAAATTAATTGATTATAATTTATTTATCGGTTACAAAGACATAAATTATGGATCACAAAATGCACAATTTTTAGGTTACATATTATTTGTTGGCATTACCCAAAAATTGATCACAATTATCCGATACTTAGTCACACTCACTCTTCATTCCATCCACTCCATCCTATCACCACTTCCACCACACACAAAAAAACCTAGAACATTGCTGCCATGTGCCATCTCACCAACACCACATAACAGATCAACTCTAACGTACTATCATCTCCTATAATGCACCACCACAGGCACTACTTGCACCACCATTGCCACCACCTGCACCACAACCCGCCACCATCTTCTCCAATCCAACAACTCGCCACCATATCCATATTAAATCCAAATTGTTAGATATTTATAAAATAAATATAATATGTGAAAGAAATAATTAATTCAGATGAAGTGCCCATTTGGTGAAAAGTGTAAAATTTGTATGGGATGTCGAAGGTTCGAATCACACCTCGCGCATTATATTATAAGGTTTTTGATTGTGGCCTTGTCTCTTAGACTTTCTTGAATCTAATAATAATTATTCATTTTTAATCATTTTCGAAATTATTTAATGGGTCAACTAACTAGTAAAATATGATCGTTTTTAATTGTCCAATATTAACAACCCATTACCATTAGCCATAAAAATTGCAAATAATACTGGATCATGGTGGAGGCAATTACATCATTTTTCTGCCTATATAAACACACATCTGGGTATTAGAAAATTATTAAAAAATACAATATTATATCTTCCTATTCAGTAAAATATTATATTCAATTTTTTATATTTTCTATACACTTGAGAGTTCTGAAAATCATTTGTGATTGCCGCATAATTGGTTTATTTGATCGTTGTATCATGTAGGTGATTTCCATATAGGTCGCAGCAGTTATCGACGATCAATTTCGCTTTAGGACGTCGTGCTGTTTCGAGACTCAATCAATCGATAAATTTTATTTCTACACTTTACTGTATTGCAACTAGTAATATATCTAACACAAATTAACACCACCACCACAACTATCACAACTAGTAAAATTGAACAAATATTTAATCCAAATTTGATTAAGGTTCAATAGTTTGATTTAGCTTTCAAATCGTATCTAACTGTTACAAAAATTTTAATTAAAAAATATGTAAAAAAAATATCGAAATTGAACCTTGTACGTTAAGCAGTCAACTAATAAGGTCACTCAATAATAGGGGTGACAAATGGTCAAGCCGCTTTTCGGGTCATGAATGAGGTTAGCCCCATGGACGACTGGGCTCGTGAAATTACTAGCCGACTCGTGAATGGCCTGATTAGATCCTATTTTGTGATTATTTTCTATCCTGTATCACACATAACTATGACTTGAGCCCCCACAATAATTTGGTCGATAAGGTTGTTGAGTCTTCCTTACCTAATCATTTTTATCATTCATTATAAAAGATGTCTCGTGGAATTCTTTTACTACTTTCTCAAGCTTTTGACAATTGATTCACGGGACTCAAGTGGTCTCCCCAAAAGAAGGGGAGCTTATCCATTACCCCCTTATTTAATGGAAAATTGGCAATTAATTTCAAATTCAACAATTAATTTCATTTCCCAGGTTTCATCTACTTTCAGAGTATGTTTCTTTAATTTACGTCTTGCGACTTCTTTTTTTTTTTTCAACTGAGAGCAAACGTCAATCGTTCAAGGCTTTTTTTTTTTCCCCATCAAAATGGACACGATAAACAATACCTTTTAAATTATGTATAGTTACATAAATGATCTAATAAATATTAATGCTCATTTTATACTAAGCAGTGGTGATATGCTATATCAATGGATAGTTATATTGTCACCATAATTTTTATTTTTTGCACCACATTTTAATTACAGTTAAACTCCTTAATTTTTGTTCATTGTAGCAATTATTTTCTTAATTTTTTTTTTCGAATTCTTATCTTAAACCTTCTATTAATCAATACATCTCGTCTTTAATGATGATTTATGTTAAAATATGTTTCCATGCTTTGAAATGAGGGGAAAGTATTATTTTTTTACTTTTTATTTATTTATTTAAAATATGATGAAAAATAAGTTGTTATACGCTATTTCAACAATTTTTTTTGAGACACTGTTATAAAAAATAAATTGTGTTAACTATAAGAATGCCGTGAAAATTTTTTAGGAATATTAATGATATAATGATTGAAGATTGTGAACCTTTATCAATTTATTGACTGGCGAATTTATGATATGTACCAAAATTTGAATTAAATTTGTTATCTACCAATGAATATATAGTTATAACATATTTGGAACTTAAAATGAAATAAAACTGATTAATTATCCATTGGCCTCTATATTTAGTAAAAATAGGACCAACCACCAAACACAATCTCAAACTAAGGAGAATTTGCAGCTATGCTCTTTAAACATTCACAAATAAAGCATATGGATCCTCAATCAATCTTCTTTGATCTTTAGGCCCCCAACCTTTTATTTTCGGAACATGTTGATCTCCACTAATGAAAACCATCAATTCATAACTCAATTATTCATTTACTTTGCATGTAATGTCTATAGGGGGTTGCTTTTTTTTTTTTTTTTTTAGGGGGGGGGGGGGGGGGTTTCTTTTTTTTTTTTTTTTTTTTTTCCTTTTTTTTCCCCATCCGTCTCTATGCTCAGATTCACATAGATCTTTGTAAAAGACAAATATGATCCACTAAGTTCTTGACAAAATCACTTGACATATTTGGAGGCCAACAATCTCGTTGTGACAAGAAAAGAAAATGTTCGAAGGAAAAATCAATAGTTTGATCCAATACAAGCGAGATATTGGTGGGGGCACGGGGAATGACTTCTTCTGTTTGACAATCGGAATAAGGAATCTTAAAATTTACACTATTTGTCAATGAAAAACTAGGATTTGAGGAAATCATCAGATATAATATCAGAAATATTTGTATGGAATGCTTGACTCTTGCTTTGGCTTTAGCATTTTGATCAACCAATCAAATCCCCTATTTTAGGAACGTCTGTGTTGAAAGTTAAAAGTTAGAAAAATATTAGGAATTCACGTGATTTATGTATAAAAAGTTTGAGGACTGCATTACTAAATTTCTAACAGAAAAAGTCGTATCAATCCAAAAAAACTTCTATGCTTAAATTATGCTAATCTTTATCGTATATAGCCTCTTATCTGTCCCTCATTCCACTATATATTGCCACTTTGTTTTCGCTTTGACTCAATTAAATCCAACAAAATCAAGAAACAGAAAATCAAAGAGAAATGTCTGCTGAAGAAGTATTCATTGGTTCCATCGATCAAGGAACAACCAGCACAAGATTCATCATCTACGATCGCTCTGCTTCTCCAATTGGATCCCACCAAGTTGAATTCACCCAGTTCTACCCACAATCAGGGTAATCTCTTACGAACATATATACATATTCTATGTAAAGATTCAATTTATTTTATTTTATATTATTTTTGTTTTGTTTTTTGCTCTGCATCAATCTCGGATAACCCGCCTGTGTTATACAAGACAAGATTTACAAAAGACTTCAGTGTTAAAATTGTGCACCTGTCACATATTTCGTTAAAAAATGAAATCGATCTAAAAGTTATGGGTGTGAAGACTAGGCTTATATGAATGCATGGGGCCTTTAGACGAGATGGTTAAGATATGCTTTGACTACTTGGCAGATGGGTGGAGCATGATCCAATGGAGATTCTCGAGAGTGTGAGAGTGTGCATAGCGAAGGCTGTTGATAAAGCCACTGCTGCTGGACACAACGTTGACAATGGATTAAAAGCTATTGGTTTGACCAATCAGAGAGAGACAACTGTTGTTTGGAGCAAATCTACTGGCCTCCCTCTCTACAATGCCATTGTTTGGATGGATGTACGTACCAGTTCAGTTTGCAGGTGAATTCATCTTCATTTTATATTTTGATTTTCATTTGAGAATTGGCATTATTTATGAAATCAGTGTTATGTTCCCTATAATTTTTTTCATCTGGTCTATGATCAATATCTGTTTCTTAAATAGACAATATCTGAATTAGATTGTGATTACATTCGAATTCTGATCATTGTATCTTTTAAGAAGCCTATAACTAAGATTTGATATTATAACTTATGAATCTGTGGTGGATAATTTGTTTATTTTATTCTTTCTAGAAAACTGGAGAAGGAGTTACCTGGGGGAAGAACTCATTTTGTCAAGACATGTGGTTTACCCATAAGCACTTATTTCAGTGCAGTGAAGCTGTTGTGGTTGTTGGAAAATGTGGATGCTGTAAAGGAAGCTGTGAAGAAGGGAGATGCCTTGTTTGGAACTATAGATACCTGGTTGATTTGGAACTTGACAGGAGGGACAGATAACGGTTTACATGTCACTGATGTGTCAAATGCTTCAAGAACTATGTTGATGAACCTTAAGACACTAGATTGGGATAAACCCACTCTGGATACATTGGGAATTGCTGCTGAGGTTCTGCCAAAAATTGTTAGTAATGCTGAGATAATTGGTAACATTGGCAAGGGATGGCCAGTTACTGGGATCCCGATATCTGGATGTTTGGGTGATCAGCATGCAGCAATGGTGGGACAGGCTTGCCGGAAAGGTGAGGCTAAAAGTACCTACGGTACAGGGGCGTTTATACTTCTCAATACAGGTGAGGAGGTAATTAAGTCAAATCATGGGCTATTGAGCACTTTGGCTTATAAGCTTGGACCAAATGCTCCCACCAACTATGCTCTAGAGGGTTCCATTGCCATTGCCGGAGCAGCAGTTCAATGGCTGAGGGACAGCCTTGGCTTAATTAAGAGTGCAAGTGAGATTGAAGAGTTGGCCTTGCAGGTTGATTCGACAGGAGGAGTTTATTTTGTTCCAGCTTTTAATGGGTTGTTTGCCCCATGGTGGCGTGATGATGCTCGAGGAATTTGTATTGGGATCACAAGGTTTACAAACAAATCTCATATTGCTCGGGCTGTTCTTGAGAGCATGTGCTTTCAGGTGAAAGATGTCTTGGATTCCATGAACAAAGATGCTGGGGAAAAAGGTGAAGCTAAGAATGATAAGGGGGAATTCTTACTTAGAGTGGATGGTGGTGCAACGGTTAACAACCTTCTGATGCAAATTCAGGTACTGTTTCTGCATTTGTTATAAAACCAAATTGGGTAATCAACATTTTTTTCCATGGCTGTTTTAATGGCAATTGTTGAGAACTTTAAGTGGACATGCCCACACTCACAGATAGAGATATAGAAAGATTTCTATGTTTATTTAATTACCAGCATATAACCAATTCTGCAGTTAATATTTTCCATAGTGTTTTGATACAACTTTTAAGGAATTACTACGATTGTTTTCAACTCGTTCATCATCGCATTCAACTCTTCTTGATGATTGTAGTTGATGTATGACAATAATTCGAAGCATTGTAGTTCTGCTTCAATTTCGTTGCTTTCTTTATTTCACACTGCAACCTCTACTCAACTCATTAAAGTCTTGTTGGTGTGCAATATGAATCATCTCCTTTAACCCAACTCATTCTGGACCTTCTCCAAACTTAAACTATTAAGGAGGATGGCTTAGTCTGGAGGGACGAAATCCAAAGATCCGTTTCCATACGAAACTAACGAAATTTCATGTTGACTGTCAGACTAACACAAGCCTCTCTTTCTATCCATGGTTGGGATCTGCTATGTTAAAACAATAAACGTGAGGCAAAACAGATATCGATTATTTTTAGATATTAAAATTGCAACTTAGTCCGGATCCTTACAGAGACATTGGAAACGATCTTTAGGATTTCAGTTCATTCATTACCTCATGTCTTTCATCATTTTGATTAGAACGCACTTTTTATCCTAAGTAATGGAGGTTTGTTCCATGATGAAGTTCACACGAGTAAAATGTCATGCTTATTCAAGTTTTCCAATGTTATGCTTATTCAGTATCGTGCTTGTGATACTGAGCTTCTTTAAGCCATCTTTTTCGGTGAAATTATTAGCTCGGTCCCGGGGTCGGAGAAGTGTTGGGAGGATTTGGGGTGGGGGTGCTTTGATCTTAAGGATCTCTTTAGCCTTGGCAAAATGTCTCCCAGAATTATCCACAGTTCCAGATAGGAGCAGTATTAACTGTTTATCTTGACAATTCTGCTTGATTATTAGGAGATTGAAAATCATTGCTCCATGTTATGGTCTTTACTTATATGGTATTAATTCTTGTGTCTCATTTGAATTCATTTGGCTTCCTTACAGAATCTAAAGGTTTAAATGTATTTATATTAATTGACTTTTGAGAATCATTTTACACTAATCCACTGTGGTTCAGGTGCTGTTCTGAGTTCTGGATATGTTTTTGCCTTTTCTGTTTCTCGTTTTGAGAACACCTTGTCCTCTTATAATAGTATTTTTATTTTTATCAAAAAAGGAATAAAAAGAATCTCGGGTGCTTAATGTTTTGATTTTTATTTTTTTCACAAAAAAATGATTCTTTTAACAATTGGATAATGAATTTATTATACAATTTCTATTGGAGTTGCATACTTGTGTGAGATCGGGATTTTCTTGATTTGCAGGCGGACATTTTAGGTACCCCGGTAATACGACCAGCTGATATAGAGACAACAGCCCTTGGAGCTGCCTATGCTGCTGGATTAGCAGTCGGCATTTGGACAGAAAATGAGATATTTTCTTCAGGCGAAAAGATGAAAAAAGCGAAAACTTTTCATCCCATTTTAGCCGAAGAACTCAGGAAGAAGAGAGTGGAGTCCTGGTGCAAAGCCGTCGAAAGAACTTTTGACCTGGCTGATCTTTCTCTGTAACTTTTCACCCTCTTAACAATTGCAAGTTCACTATTTCTCACTCTTGTTTCTGGTTACTTTGGTACATTGAATAAATTGAACTTGTTATGCCTTTTCTTTTCTTACAAGACAGACTAAAAGGAAATGTTATTTGTAAAACAGAGTGAATAACAACTAATTTCCTTCTATTAATGTTTTCTAGTACATGTGCTTTTCTGATGCTTTAGGTTCTGATGTGTAATGGAAAAAAGTGGACAATGCTAATGATACACATTCTAGATAAATTTGGAGTGTGTGTCCGACCAATGTATTAGAAATGATACCTTGGGATGGATGTAAAGCTAAACAAATTGCTTCTNCACATTCTAGATAAATTTGGAGTGTGTGTCCGACCAATGTATTAGAAATGATACCTTGGGATGGATATAAAGTTAAAACAAATTGTTTCTACCCCAAGGATCGAGGACCGTGTTGGTTGTAAGATATGTGAATCCACCTATCCAATGGATTTATAAAGTGTTCGAGTTTATTTATGGCATGAAACAACTCGTCGTATGGGCCTAGCTTATTGATACGTTTCAACTTTATGTTTTCGTCATTTTTGTGTGATTAATTTGTATCAAACAATCCAATATCAAATATTTTAGGTTTGAACTACTCCTATTAGAAGCTTAACTTTTTAAGATGAAATTCGAAATCTTAATACGATCATAGCTCAAATGGCTTACACATGCAATTTGATATGACTAAGATTCAAATGAGTGCAAGAATTTTAAAATGTGTGCTCAAACAAACTTTCACTATGTGGAGTATGTTGATGGATAAATCCCGCCATTTCTAACAAAATTGATCTTTTAAAATGGTACTTCAAATCTTAATACTAATTACTTAAATTATTACTCATATTTTAAAAAGTATTGCAGTTGATGTAGGCAACTTGAAAAGCCCCTATCAAAGGTGTCATCGAGGAAAGTTATTTAAATCCCACTTTCTTGTTCGATACTAATACTTGGATTTGAATATGTTATTATTTTGAGACTATAGAAAACACTTTTGAACTTATGACCATATCAGGGTACTCACGTTTAAAAAATTATTCTAAACTTCTTATTTTTAGCTTTGAGCATCACATTCACCTTGACCACCTTTTGAACCACATCTTATTTAAATGAGGTTGATATACTTAAAATGCATCGATGTAGAAATTAGTTTATAATAAGTTAATGCTTAAAATTTTTATGCATATTCAAAATTTGAATATGAATACTAGTAAAAGTTTCAACTTAATTTAGTAATACATTAAAAAATTCAATTAGTTAATATTATGTACATACAATTTAAATATTAATAAATACAAAATTATCTATAAAATATTATATTTATAAATTTATAAACTAAAACGTGAGGTTAAATATAAACATTTGATTTTTAATTCAAGTAAAATTTAGTTACAAAATAGTATACATACATTAGTTCATTAAAAATTTAAAACATTATAGCCTCAAAATTTATTATTGAATCATGATTGTATTATATTAATAATTGCAATAATTTAGAAGTATATCACAATACCCATTTGGTCATCTGATATTTAAAATTGTACTTACAAATAATTAATTTGTTAAATTATATACTATACATATATTCATATTAGTAATACCACTTATAAAACAGAATATGTAAATTTATATAATTAAAATATATGTTAAAAACGAGCTCTATATATAACATGTCAGTTTATATTTCTATAGTTTACTATGAACGAATTAAATACGTTTAATCGTAGATAACGTATGAGCTTAACGATAAAAGATAACATACTCTGTTTATCATATAATTACAATTGTCTATGAAAATTGCTATTAAATGAGCCACGATCAACTAGAATCTTAATCTCGTGTCAAGTTGCACGTTAAGAAATTATTACCTATTCATTTCGTGTTTAAAAAGTCAAAAAGTCCTCCAAACAATCACAATTAATTAATTCATTGGCTTAGAGAATAGCCATCATAAATTCCATGTTCACACAGCAAAAAGCAATCCAATGTAGTAGTCTTTGTCTTGAATTTAATTGATCATGTAGTCGGTTTCTCTAATTAATTATGTAATCTAGGAACATAAACTTGAGTAGTTTGTGTCATTATTAGTTAATATTCCCTCAATCAAATTAAGGTTGTTAATCTAGTCCACTATATAATAATAGTGTTCCCCTAAGCATATTCTATGCTCTTCTAAGGAGTTCCAATGGCAACGGGGAAAGAGCAAGAGTGGGATGGCCACGAGATTTTTGGAAGTTGGGAATTTTTTTATTTTTTATTTTTTTATTTTTTGCCTCAATTTCTTCATTATTATTAAAAAGTAAGAATCGGGATGTTGATCATATTCTCCATTCGTGACTAACTAGAAATTCCCATTCCACCCTAGGTCTCAATTGCATTAGATGTCAATTTATGAGTAACTTTTTGACTATGTGAAAAGTTTGGAGCATGGCTTTCTTTTTTTAAAAAAGTGAACTCAAAAGTAGAAAATAAGTACTTGTGGAAATTTATCAACTTACTTTTGGAATGAGGGTCCAAGCCGAAAAATAATATTGATTCCGTCCCATAAAGATATGTTTGTTTCCATTTTATACAGAATAAGAAAAACTTAATTAATAGAGTTGGAACTATATATTTTATTTACGTTTTTTCTAATATATCCTACATTGAAAAATGATATTTTATATTTGTTGATAACGAGATCCATTAAATATGTGCATATTAGAAATTAAGAAATTAACTATACTCTCAACAAGAAAAGTGACCTATAATTTGAGTCAGATGAAAAAGAAAAGCAATCGTATCTTTATGGAATGGATGGAGTATTTTATTTATCCTATTGATAAATGTAGAAGAATTTGCACAATTAGTCAATTCACCTATTGTTTTAATATTTGGATTTCAATATTCAAAAAGAAGCATTTTGATCTCCAATCTTTCATGATTGGTGAAATTTTTTTCTCAGTATAGAAATCGTCCAAAATTTCATTAAATCGTCATTCGATTCTTGTGAAAATATTACTCATTTCAAATTCCGTTCACCTACTCAAGTTTAGAAGTACAACTTAGCTTCATAAAGTTGGACATAGAGTCTTGTGAAAGTTTAACTAAAAATTGGATAGTTCCTACCACTAGTGAATGAATTTGAAACTATGAAATATTAGAGACCAACCTACTATTTTTAAAGGGACAATAACTTGCTATTTGAACTCCTAGACACCGATACAATAATTTTTTCATAAATATATAAGTTGAGATTTGCTTCCGATATTCTAAAAAATTCAATCATCTCCCACTACCATTGGATTTCAATATTGAAAAGTGAAGTACAAAAATAAACTCCTTATTTTGATTCTCGTCGTTGATATAAAACGAAGTTGAAATTACTTGAGACTTTCTTGACCTCAACTTTATTATCTGTACATATTTAATTGTGTCACCTATGCTACTTTTAGGAAGTGGCAGGTGATGTAAAATAAAAGGCACTGGTGAATTACTAATTATATGATAACACGATCTTACTTTGCTAAAAATTTGGTAGGAGCATGTCTTGTTGGCGTCAACCATTGCTTACAGATGAAAAAGAACATATTCTCTTTGGAGCATAAAAGAAAATGTCTCATGGGAAAAGTTACATTTATAATATCATTGAGTACATATTTCACTCAAACATTTTCTTTTAATTTAAAATGATCGATCATGCGAACTCACTTTCATGCTTTTTCGTATGCCATATGACTCGTTTCATACAGCCACTATCATACCGACTGTCGATCAATATAAAAATCCTGGACTTAACTTGACACTAATTGAATTGCGACCGAAAGTGGCCTAGCAAGGGCCACTATGATACCGACCCATGTCAGTCAATAAATTGTATAGATCGAACCGTCTTTCACAAAATACACTACAAGTTAGATCTCTCTCTTTTCCAAATAGCCCATAGATTAATGGGTGAAAAGGGCAAAAAAACGGAGAAGGGTCCACCCCAACAAGACAGAGAAATTCTGAAAACAAAAGCAAAAGAATCTGAGCAAAGTAACTGAAAGAAGCAAAGCAAAGTATACATACCAACAAACAAAACCCTAAAATCGTAACTGAAACAAGACTAATGCAACCCCTTTTCAATGTCAAACTTCTTTTCCTCCACGCAAACTAAAGGGCAAAGTAACTGTAGCATTCCGGTCCGGTGGTTAGGTGGGGTCGGAATTTTTATTCAAATTTGAATCGACAAAATTAACTACTCATTAATATTTACGTGGGACATATTTCTATTCATATTTATAAACCATTTGTAATAATGAATAGTAATTATAAACTTGCGATTGTAAAATACATTAATTTTGATCTATACTCTTATCTTCAAACATGCTCAACAGAATTTATTTCATTTTTATAAGAATAATGCTACTTAAACAGGGAGAGCAAACCGCGGCAGGACAGGTACTGCGTTGACAACACTTGTGACAAACAGCAGCAGGGCTGGTGCCTTAAGTCTTCCTCGTTTCCCGTTACAATGTCCTGTTATGAGTTATGACTCATCATTCATTGCTAGCTCTTTCTCATTTATTATTTTTTCACTTTTTCTTTCAAATTTTCAAACTTTTTTGAAAAAAAGAAAAGAAAAAAGAAAACCTCTCTTTTTCAATCCATGAATTTTACGAATTTTAAAAATTGTGACCCATATGTTATTTTTTCTCCATTTTTATGTTCGTATAAATTTTATTCACGTTTAACAAAATGTTAATATATTTTGTTTGATAGTGCTCATGACTAGAGAATTTAATAAAATGACAATTGCACTAATAAATTTAATTAACACTGATAAAATAACTGTTTGGTTTTAAAAAAATGATTAAATTTAAATCAAACTCAACAGTTAATTTTAACTATTCATTTCAGGGAACCCACAACCACATATTCTATCAAAATTTACTAAAATTATAATTATTATCCAAACAAAATAGGGGCTAAATATATATTTTAATCAAAGTCAAACTAAGATGCGTGTTAAGTATTGGCATAAACTTAAAAGAAGGATATACGATAGTCATTGCCATACATATCCCAGGAAGCACGCTTTCAACTCATCTTATCTCGAAACGAAATGATTGGAGAGTGAAAAGTTTACGCTCGAGAACCAATCAAATGAAGACAGAGTAGGCTTGTACCTTGGAAAATCACAGTGTTCAGAGTTCGAATCCCTCCTCTCAAACAACCAAGCCAAGAGAAAAATAGCATTTTGCATCAAGATGCGAAAATCATACGAGTACCCCTATTTCAATTCGTGTGGAATTAGCCAAGGTGGAGTGGAAACAATAAAACTGTATATTCACTATTTAAGTGTTTTACTGAGGTAAAATTCTTTGGTTATCTGACATTTTTATTAGTGATGGATATGGTTCCATTTGGTTCTGGTTCCAAGAAAATTGAATCATGAACCAATTATTATTATTATTTTTTTTTTAATAATGAAAACGATTGTTGTTTTAAGATATGGAACAAAAATGAAATCGAACCATTTAGTTCTGGTTTGATTCTAATTCCATTACTTAAATTTTTATATGATAAATGTAAATTAAAATCTATGGTAATATATGCCTAAATAAAAAAATCAAAACTTCAAATTATCAATATCAAATGAAATATTGTGTAATAAAATTCATTCACAAAAGTCCAAACTAACAAGCAAAGCATAGTAATAATTTGAATACACAAACATCTAGTTCCATCGCAATACAAAATATTGTTTATCAATGATTCACTAATGTAAACAAATTGATAAACAAAAGAGTCATCAGCAAAGTTTAATTTTTTTGTGTGACTTACTGATTTGTAAAAAAAAATGTATATAGAAAATTAATAAAAAATGAGCTTGAATCTTGATTCTAGAACTGAAACCAGAACTAGAATCAAATTATTCTCGATTCTAAAAATCAAAATCATCAAAAAAAAAATTTTTTTTTGAAGGATCGAATTGATTTGATCATTTTGTACCTCCCTATTTTTTTATTTTATTTTTTACCTCCCTCGATGAACATTTCTCTCTCATTTCTCTCTACATAAACAACTCATTTGATAGCACTTTTCTGGCTTTTCTTTTCAGCTTGGGTTCATTTTCATCTCATCCTTTCAAATGGCTTCTTCTTCTTCTTCTTATAATCCCAATGCTCAAAAATATCCCGACTCCGACGTACAATTTGTTGCATTTCCAAATGGATTCGATCCAAACTCAATACCCAACACCACTTTTGTTCAAGCCGACCCTTCAACATTCCGAGCCGTCGTACAAAAACTCACCGGCACTACGACCCTAGACTCCGCAACCCACAAACTCCCAGCCGCCGCCCCCTCCTGCCTCGCCGGAAAACCCATCACGGGCGAAATGGGTCCTAGGAAACCCGCCTTTAAACTGCATGAAAGGAGACAATCTGCAAGAAAGCTAGAAATCAAGCTCGGCAGCGGCGCCAGTTCACTCTCAATGGTTTCGCCCTCTACTGCAAGGCATCACCAGAGGAATCTTTTGGGATTTAATGGTGAAATGGTAATGGTTTCGCCGGTTTCTCAATTGGAGCTTTTTGCGCGTGGGAGTCCAAGAACGCCGAGGTCACCTATGGAGGAAGAAGAAAAAGCCATTGCTGAGAAAGGGTTTTACTTGCACCCAAGTCCATTGAGCACTCCGAGAGGAGCTGAACCGCCGGAGCTTCTGCCATTGTTTCCAGTTCAATCACCTGGAGAAAATAACTCATTTCCTCTTTTTTAGTTATAATCACATTTTTTCCTTTTGGATTATTGGCTTTAACTTTTTAATGTATAATCTCTGTACTAGCTCGAAGTGTATAAATATCTATGCCAAGAACTTTATTGAAGTTTTTTGTTGGTTTTAATGAAATAGTAGTGTCAAGAAGAGTCTTGATTTTTAAAAAGTACTTACAAATAACTTTTAGTCAATCGATTAAGCTTTTAGGGTACTTTTTCGCGTCTTGATTAAGCTTTTAGGGTACTTTTTCGCGTCTTGTTTCTTCACTTTCGATCAATAAAGAAAAGAAACAGACTACGGTTAACTTGAAAGAGTATCGCTCAACTACCCATTTTGATTGGCTCCTTTTTATTGGTTTACGCCGAATATGATGAGATTGAGAGAGTTTTAGCATGAAATTCAGCAAAATTACGATCCAAAAAAGGTCAAGAAGCATGAAAAGTCCCAATTGTGATATTTTTCAAATTCTTTCAAAAGATTTGGATCTTTAATGAACCTGACTTGAAGATTGAAAATCAATGAAACATTTACGTGCACTGATCATCAAAGTTTCAAGTACCCTGGTTTGTCAACAATTTTTTACCCTGCAATAAATGTTTCAAATCTAGCTAAATGGCAATGCAATAAAACCAATGTACTTGTGTTGCACAGAGGATATTGCTCGATAATATTATTAGATACACGAGTTTTAGATATGAATGGGGAAAGATACATTGTGGGACGAGATTAATGTATACATGCTTATAAGGATAGTTGAATTAATAACGTATGTTGATGGCACTAATAATATATTATTAGATACACGGGTTTTAGATATGCATAAAATATACGGCTGCAATGACTAACATATCTATGTACATAATGATATTTCTACTTATAACGTAGACGATGCTCATTATTTTATTATCAAATATTTAAATGTGCGAGTTTTGAGAGCGTAGGAGACAATGTGCATTCTTAATGAGTCTTAAATGCCAAAAAAAATGCGATAAAACTAATGTATATATATGTTCGTAAGGATATTTATACTTGTAATGCGTGCCGATGCTATATGTAAGTTATTTATTATTAAATACACAAGTTTTCAACGCGTATGGGAAAAGATTCATCCATCATTAGTCTTAAATATCAAGACTTGTAATGCAATTTGATGTCAGATGCACGAACCTATAACCATGTTAACATTAGTTACTTGAACCTATAACACGTTGACGTTATCAATCATTTATTACAAAGCACACGTGTTTTAAATACGTGCGAGCCGAGGTGCAACCTCCACTAGTCTTATGCATCAATAAGAAAGGTATTGGAAGAAAAATGAGGGCATTGGAAGTCAAAAAAAGATTGAAGAATTGGAATTCACCTTTTGACAAAAGAATTCCATGGGCTGTAAGTAAGATGATGGGAAAGTCTTGCAAGAAAAGGACATGGGTACTCACCAAATTAAACCTTATCTATAGACTTTGGACCTACTCTTGTATTTTTTTCATCCATGCATTTATACCCATGACTTGAAATTAAACCTGACCGCCATTGATGGCCCAACCCTGTGACATTTTACAGGTTACCCTAAAATAATCTATCCACTTAATTTAATCCCACGCATATTTTGTATGGATTAGAAAATTCATCTGGTCTAGTCTGTCTTACTCATATTACCTTGTGATCTTCACTAATACACTGCATTTTGCAAGTCGTTATATCATAGTAATTTTAAGGAAAATGATACTTGTCCATTTTAAAATGTACATAAGGATTTATACCCCCATCACATTTTGCAAGTCGCTATATCATAGTAATTTTAAAGAAAATGATACTTGTACACTTTAGGATGTACATGTCGTATTTTTTTTTTTATATATATATATATAATGTTTTTATTTGCTTAAGGAATTGTTGAAGGAGTCGTACCGGTCAAAGGAGGAAAACATAGCTTCTTTGTAAGGGAACTATACCTTATAGTTGACGCAAAAAACCTGTTTTTCTTCCACTTTTTAAACAGTATTTATATACGTTTTCCCTCGTCACCATAAAGTCTTTTTTTTTTTTTTCAACATTATAACTAAAATTTTGCTTTATTAGATGGTGACATATCCGAATTCAAGTGAAAACTAAATGTTGACTTTTAGGGTCATCCATTTTCGTTACATCGAAGAGAAAAGGAAGTGCAAAATAAATTAATCAGGAGAATAAAAGTCACTTTAGCAGATTCTGGCGAACTTCCTTAGAGACAACTATTTCCTTATCTTAACATCTCTCCATATTGAGCCTTAGAAGTTCAATCTTCAAGTAACTTTATGTTTACATCTTTAACAAGCATATTTCACAAATAAAATCTGTTTTCGACACAGCCCTTCGTTTTTAACAACCGATCGAAATTAACCTTAATTAATAAATGAATAATAAAACAAATTTCATATAATTATTAATTTAAAGAATTAAATAGGGCGTTGATGCATTATACATAAAATTATATGACATGGATACGGAGTGTTCGATTAGAAATAATGAAATAAATAATCATAGTAGGCTCGATAGATGGAGCCTTGAGCTCTAAATTAGGAAATGAAACCTCCAAAAGCATAAAATGCCAGTTAATTTCTTCACATCATTCTATTACTTTGCACTCATTAAATAGAGGCATGACATACATTATTCAGTTCCTAGAAAATAGACTCACTAACCCACTTACAAATAAACTATTTATTTGTTACAATATTTAAACAAGAAGCATAGAAAAGAATATTCCACTCTTGCTGTACAGTAAAATGTCTAAACTAATATGCGACTCGAATAATTCAATATTTCTGAATTTGTAAACCTGTTTAGTATATTATACATGTTTGTCTGCAACAAGTCGTACCTTATTAAGTGACTCCTTGAATGCTTGCCAAGCAACCATATGATGATCTTGAGACGTCATTCCCTCTGCTACAACTTGCACTGCACGTCTATGCAAGTGATCAAACCATTGAACGGGGTTTGTGATATCAATATTGTTGGAACCTAGATCTGGTGCATACAGGCGTTTCAAATCCTTCCTCCATCGCGATAAGATGTAATGACTTGGGACTTCATCCACCGCGTTGTAGTTAAGGACGCACAATGCATGTCGACACAGATATCCTCTGAAATTGAAGCAACTGCAAATACAGCGCACCTCGGCTCCTACTTTATCATAAATAACTTCAAAGTTTCTTGCGTCCCTTGCATCTCCCTTGGGATCTTGTTCTTTGACTATATAGGTGATGACCGGCAGGTTAGCATGAATCTGAGTCACACTAAAACAGTTAGACATCCGCTCCACTTCATCTTGGAACTTTAAGAATACTTCCTTGGTATATACGTCAGAAAGCTGTAATTCATAATTGCACCTTGTTCTCAACTCGGGGGTAAACTCTCCTGACTCAATATCATCAAGAGTTTCCTGCTGAAAGCTTTTTTGTTGGAAGGACTCATAAATATCAAAAAACTCATTCCAAGTTGTTTGTTTATGTGCATATCCATGGGGAAAATAGCTCATGCACTCATCAGGTTGAGAAGAGAACGTTCCAGCAAAAAACGTATCTTTCAAATAAACTGGAACCCACCGCTCTCGGTCTTCATACAAGCTTTGAAGCCACTCATGATCCCCGATAGCAAAATGCTCAATCATCTCCTCCCAAGCAATTTCAAATTCTTCAACTTTTGTTGAGTTGTGCACCATTCTGTTCAGTATTGTATGAAACATTTCCGACTTCCCAACTTCTCCTAACTTTTCATGAATTCTCTTTATAACAAGGGGCAGACAAAGACGGTGGTGAGCCCTAGGAAAAACCTCAGCTATTGCACTCTGCAAGGCCTTGCAGTGGTCTGTAATTATAGCTTGCGGAGGACGTCCCGACATAGATGTAAGCCATACTCTCAGCAACCAAACATATGTCTCCATGGTTTCATCCACAAGCAAAGCACAACCCATCAAAACAGATTGACCATGGTGATTTACTCCAGTGAATGCCAAAACTGGAGTTTCATAATTATTAGATAAGCACGTCGTGTCAACTACAATCACATCGCCAAAATAACCATAGGCAGCCCTTGACCTAGAATCAATCCAAAACACATTCCTTACATATCCTTCATCATTTAGATCCAAAATGTAGAAAAAATTTGGGTCTGCAAGCTGCGCTCGGGAAAAATAGTTGTAAAGGGCTCGTACATCACCTTTCCCAAGTTTTAAGCGTTTAGACTGCTCAATTTGATTGCTGATTTCCATTTCATTTGAGCTTCCATAACCCACTGCATCAATAGCAGGAGTTCGATATAATTTGATTGTTCGCACTTCTACATCAACAGCTGACTCCAACTTCCTTTTGGCTCCTGAATCCATCTTCTTATGTGATTTGGAGTTTTGAGCCCTTTCTGGATCAAATAAATGGTTATGTTCAAGTTTAACTTCATCCAACCTCCATCTGTTGGACTCCACCAACCTCAACCTTATCATTGCTAGGCATCCAGTCCTAGTTTCCTTTCTTCGAGCGTTTGCTTCTTTCATTGTTTTGAAACCCTCACAATTGCAACAGAGCACTGCACCGCGCTTCTCTTTGCTGTTACGCTTGGTCCAAGAAGATTTGACCCTGATGCCAAATCCAACCTCCTTGGCATAGCTGTTGTAATAGTTATAAGTATCATCATATGATTCAAACTCCATTCCCACAACAGGAGGGAGATAAAACTTTCCCTTCGACCCATCAATTTGGTCATCAACATTAGCAATATGAGCATCTTTGTCATTCTCATACTCTTTGCCAGGAATCCCAAGCATTTGGTCACTGTTACTATCATGGTAGTTGCTCGGAATCTCAAGCAATTGGTCGCTATTGCTCTCATGCTCATTGCTTTCAAATTCAAGCACCTGCTCACTGTCATTCTCAAGGTCATCACTGTCAATATCAAGTACTTGTTCACCATCATTCTCAAGGTCATTTCTTTCGACTCCCGGAACTAGTTCAGTAACATTCTCAAGGCCATTGCTTTTGATTCCAAGAACTTGGTCACTTTCATTATCAAGATCATCAGTTTCCATCTCAAACTCTTCCTCGTCATCATCCTCAAGCAGTTCTTCTCTATTTCCAGAGCCTCCTTCCATCTAGAGTGAAATAAAAGAGATGAAACCCAAAAACACTTACAATTGCCAACAACTATGATAAATCAAACCACTCAAACAAGTCATTTTTTTCATAAAGAGAAAATTAATGCACACGAAAGCAAGAACAACAGCATAGTTTTACTAGATGCTAATTCCATAACACCAGTAGCAATCTAAATTTAGAACTCTAAACGTGAAAATAAAATTATAGAACCTGATCTACTTCTCTCTAATTAAATTTTCAAGATCAAGATTTCTACCGAATCCACTTTAGCATCTCATTTCAAAGATTACATTGTATGCCTTACCATCAATCAATATAGATAATTACATAAATGAAAATCCCTCAAGAAAAAAATAATAAAAAAATTCCCATGCTCCAGTAAAATCTGGCCGATATATTGAATCAAAATGCATGAGAGAGTATATCCTCATCACAAGGGGAGCTCATATCATTCACTGCGTGATATTGCAATAATTTTAAAAAATAAAATAAAATACGAAGGTAAAATTTGAATGTCATCACGCCATCACAATAAGGCCTGAAGCACCATAATTCTGTATTTTGTTTTTCAATTTAATTCAACACCTCTTAATATGCTTTATCAACAACTCCACAAACAAAATTTCGTAACCCAATTTTCACAGGAAAAAAAAATGATAACTTTTTTAGCAGAAAAATACTGGAAGAAAAAGGGCCCTAAAATATGTGCAGTACGGGAGTGTAGCTGAACTCAATCAGGTGGTTGAATAATTGTAGCGAAACGTCATGAAATTGGGGAAATTAAAAACCACTTACAGTTAATTGGATGCCGATGGTCCCCGATAAGCCCTCTCCGGCCGGAGAAAAAGCACCGTCATCGGCCATGTTTTACGGAGACTTGAGCTTGTATCAAAGTCAAGAGGTTACTTTTTACCCTAACTAGATTCAAGATATTTTTTCTTCTAAATCCTTGTAGTTTCTTGTTATGTGAAGTTTAACCAGTGAATGGGCGGGTAAAATAAGACAAATGGCCATTGAATTTTGCTCTAAATTTCATGTTGGTCACCAAACTTTAAATAATTTCAAATTAGTGACCTTACTTCTAAACAATTCCAATCCAGTCACCAAATTAGTCTTCCGTCTAAGATTTGGCTGAAATCCCACGTGGCTCGATGGCTTACTTTCTCTAAAAAATTACTATTGTAACACCCATTTTCAATTTAGGTGCAAATTATTTCATAAGAAAAATATGTAGTTGAAAATGAGTTTGGAAGAAAATATTTTTTTTTTTTAAATGGGACTCAATCAAGGGCTTAATCAATATTAGAAAATATTTTTTGGTTAAAAGATAAATGTGCTATCTATATCACTATATAAACTCAAATCTTGATAATCAATTCTATATTTACACAAAACTTTTTTATTTCAACCTTGTTGGGCGTCCTAAGGACCTAAACCCACAACTATTAGTCAATGCTCGAGCCGTTAATACAACAATATATGTTGAGACTAGATATGAAGCATGAATTAGAATAAGTAATTATGTCTTCTTAATCACGAAAGACAATATCATTATTTGTTTTATCAATTGAGCAGTGCTCATATCAACTTTGTACTTTGTTAATCATACAACGATTTCAGCTAAAATTTTAGTGAACCTTAATCACGTTCCCTTCTTAATATGCACTGCTTAGCTTAATTAAAAGTGAACGTTAGTTGTTGATTTCAAGAAGAGTGCGATCAATGCTTTGGTTCGACCGATAAAATTGGTTGCAATATATATAGCATTGTGTCTTGGAGTGTGTTGTGACACCAAAAAAAATCTGATAATTATGCTGAATTAGAGTTCACTTTTGGCTATTCTTGATGAACCAAAATTTGAAGAATTAAGCAACAAGAATTTTTTCCTGATTAATTGGCCATCATAGAATATTCTGTGAGTGAAAAACTTTTATAGTGAGAAGTGCACTTTTGGCTAAGCTTTTGAAAAAATTATTTTACAGCTTAAATTCAGATCAGAGAGCTTGTTTACACAAGGGATCGGGAGAGAGTTACCTGGAAAATCTCAAAAATCCTTTATTGCCATGTCTTCCCACAGCATTCTTGAGCTTCTTTACAATTCTTGAAATAATAGAAAGAAGTTCAAGAAAGCTGTGGAAAAGCATGAAGGGATTCTCACTGCCTCAGAGACGGAGGAATACATGGAAAATGATAGAAGAAATCGACCTTACGAAGCAAAAATAAGCTAAAAATCTTGTTTATTTTAGTGTTCAGCCGACATGCGCTCCTCGCACTGTGGAGTTAGGACCACTCTACAATTCAGCAACACCAATCATATAATATGACTGTCAAGAGTAAGAGAGTGAGAGGGTGGTGGCTATTGGGCCTCTTCACGTTCTAAGTGCAATATACATACAAAACATTGAATGCATTGTGGGGTAGTTAAATGAAAATATTTAAAATTATTGTCCAGAGGATTTTATCTTTTTCTTATTTTTTAGGAATTTTGGTGCAAATGGTCCTTAACCTTTGCCCTTCGTGCATTTTTACCTCTAACCTTTAATTTTTAACAGAAAAAAATGCTCCACACCTATGCCTTCAGGTGCCCAAATTGTGCTTTTGAACATATTTCATCCAATTATTCTGTTAATTCTGTTAGTAGCTTTCTACTTCATTTTATTGCAAGGACAAATTTGGAAAGGAAAATAAATAAAGCCTTACTAACCCACCAAAGGGTAATTATATTACTACCACAAAATTTACTTACGACACCACATTACGAGGGTGTTTGATGGTGATTAAAATTAGATTTTTAGTTTATTGTGACATAAATTTTTGAAATGTGTGGGTGAAAAGATGTGGGATCCATGAAAGATGTGGTTAATATTGATTGTTTGACTTTGATTTAAATTAAAATCAAATTTTAATCTGGCTCAAACAGGTCCTATAATCATACCACAATTAAAATATATTTTTAATAAATTTACCACGCCAAATTTACAAATATAATCCTAATCCAATAAAAAATAATAATAATAAAGTATTGTAATGTACTCATTATCCTAATATTACTCGTGGTAATATAATTTCCCCCACCAAAATAGGATTCTTACTAATTTGCCCTTCGTACTCCAACAACTACTCACTCCCTTTTTTGTCCTTGTAATAAATTGAACTTGAAATCCACGTGCAAAACTAACTTAATTATCGGACGAAATTTGTCCGAAAGGACTAATTGGGAACCTAAATTCACAGGTTCGGAGTGTCTTCATCAAAAATTAAAGGTCAAGGACAAAAATGCACAAAGGGCAGCGGTTGGATTTGCGCCAAAAGTTTTATTTTTACTAAAAAAAAACCTATTAAAATTTAAAAAATCAACATCCATCACATGTCATGATTTGATCTTTCCATCAAAGGATGGGACTTCGTATCCTCTGTTATTCTCTATATTGGTACCATCATCCTTCTATTGCTCAATAATATTAATTTTTTTTCATGCCTAAAATACCTCTAAAACAATTTTTATCAGTTAAGAAATTATAAATAACACTAATTATTTAGTTTCTGATAAACATGTGAAAATTGCAGAAAGAAAACCTGATAAATATATCAAATTGCAGAAAGAAAAGAAATAAAATCATAGTCCATGAAAATAAAACTAAAAAGGCATTTCTTATCTACACTTTTCTATGCATACACATAAAAAGGTAGATTATTAGAGTGGGACATACAATTTCTCAGGTGCACAATCGAAGTTGTCACATTGCGTCGTAGAAATTGAGAGAATCGCACGCACAGCCCACAAACATAGAGAATAGCCGCACAGCCCGTCTCTATTCTAATCTCTTTGTTAATTTGAGAGGCATGGGAAAGGTTAGGTTTAGGACTTTGGGAATATGGGAATTGGGCCTGTAGGTATTAATTTACTTTTGAGCCCAAGACAAATTTTAAAATTTTCATTTGGTTTAAACTTTGTGGTAATTACACGATCCCCTACTTTTCAATTTCAAGATCTCAAACTGGCAAACCCTAGAATATTTCAACTCCGTCTCCGTCTCCGTCTCCTCTCTTCTCACTCTCTCCTCTTTAATGTCTCTTCTCTCTTCTCACTCTCTCTTCTCTCTTCACCGGCGGAAGCGGCAAACTGAATGCCGCCGTGCGCAGCACCAGATCATCGCTGCCGTACGGATCGTCGAGCGCTGTTGCCACGCGGACTGTGTCGCACAGCAATGCTCCGTGGCTCAAATCGCCACTGTAGCTTCTGCTTCTAGGAGTGAACAGTGGTGGTGGGTTTGGTGTTTGTGTTGGCGGTGGCGTGGTGGTGGGTTTGGTGATCGACGGTAAGTAGTGTTGGGGTACTGCGGCCTGAATCTTCCGGGCGCTTCTATGAAATCATTCTGGCGTTCAGTTTCCAGCCGCTGTCTTCATCCGGTTCTCTGATGTTTGGATCTTATTTTTGGTGTTTGGTTGGTGGTGGTTGTGATGTTGGTGGGTTTTTGGTTCTTCCGTCATCCCATTCATCGTCGTCTTCATCCCGTGTTTGGTGGTGGCGATATCGATGTTTCGATTGTTGCTTTTGTTTTGGTGTTGATGGCGTGAAGGTGGCAGTGTGCCAGTGGTTGTGGTGGCTAGTTAGTTGGTGGGGGCGTAGTGGTGATGTCGACATCGGCAGTGTGGTTCCAAGCGATGCGCCTTCTCAAATTTGGCTTTTGTGTTTTGTGCTGGTGGTGCTGTTTTTGGCGTGGAGGTGGCGATGGTGCCGTGGTTGTCGGGCCGACGATATGGGGTTGGAGGTGA
>CAIGRN010024410.1:0-11674 GCA_903798345.1 Fraxinus anomala
TTTTTTTTTTTTTAATATTTATCACTTTCTTTGAATGTTTTTCATTTCTTTAAAAGCATAAAAAGTGATATTTATGTTTTAACAAATGTTGTTATTTGTGCATTCTATTGGAATAACAATTTCAATCATTTTGTCACTTTTGTATACGTTATCTTATTCCCATTTGCCTCCATAACAAATGAAAACATTAATTTTTATCCATGTTTGCAAAAAAATAAAATACCAATGAAATAATATGAACTTTTTTTTTTTTTTTTTAAAAGAGAGAGTATGTCACTTTTAATTTTCAGCAAACTAATTGATATGCAAATAATAAAAAGTGTTATATCATGTCACTTTTTAATATAAAGTAATGTTTGAATTCATATTCATATTTAACATAACAAATGAAAACATTAATTTTTATCCATGTTTGCAAAAAAATAAAATACCAATGAAATAATATGAACTTTTTTTTTTTTTTTTTTTAAAAGAGAGAGTGTCACTTTTAATTTTCAGCAAACTAATTGATATGCAAATAATAAAAAGTGTTATATCATGTCACTTTTTAATATAAAGTAATGTTTGAATTCATATTCATATTTAAATTTTCACAAATATACATATATGCATCTTTTTAATTGATTCTAAAAATTTCGAATGAGAGAGATTGCGATTTATTTTTTTAGAAAAAAGTGACAGATGATGTCATTTTCAAGTTTTAACATTTTAATTCATATGCAAAATACAGATAAAGTGTTATACAATTCGACTTTTTAATATAAAACAAGATTTCAATTCATATTCATATTTAAATTTCACACACACACATGCTTGTATAAATGATCTTAAAGAATTCAAATGAAATAGACTACGACAATTTTAGAGAGAAAAAAAAAGTGACAGAAAATGTCACTTTTCTCACTCTCATTTTCACAAACACCTTGAGATATCACCTTGAGATGATGTCATTTTCAAGTTTTAACATTTTAATTCATAAGCAAAATACAGATAAAGTGTTATACAATTCCACTTTTTAATATAAAACAAGATTTCAATTCATATTTATCTTTAAATTTCACAAACACA
The DNA here is from genome assembly GCA_903798345.1 of Fraxinus anomala. Lineage (NCBI taxonomy): Eukaryota > Viridiplantae > Streptophyta > Magnoliopsida > Lamiales > Oleaceae > Fraxinus > Fraxinus anomala. Next base: position 1,069 of record CAIGRN010024410.1, read on the forward strand.
CATGCTTGCATAAATGATCTTAAAGAATTCAAATGAGATAGACTGCGACAATTTAGAGAAAAAAAAAAGTGACAGAGAATGTAACTTTTCTCACTCTCATTTTCACACACACCTTAAGATATCACCTGAAATGATCCAAAGTTGATTTTTCATATATATTAACTCAATCTAGTTTATTATGTCATTTTTTAATGTAAAAAAATATTTGAATTCATATTCATATTTATTTTTTCAAAACCACACGTGTGTATCTATTTAATTGCTCTAAAAATTCGAATGAAATAAAGTGTGACATTTTCAGATAAAAATGATAGAGAATGTCGCTTTTCACATTCTCATTTTTTCAAACATCTTGTATGCATTACTTCAATTGATTCAAAATTGATTTTTTTTTATATGTATATACTCAATCAAGTTCATAAAAATCTGAATTTTGAATACTAACTCAAAATTATTAATCTAAAGATAAAATTTCTTAAGTACTAGAACAAAAAATACCTCAACAACATCAAAATTAAACTTATATGTATTAATTGGAAAAAAAAATCCAAAATATAAAAACTGGTAATTTTTGGTTGATTAGTTGTAGATTTGAGGAAGAAAATGTAGTTGAAGCAACCCTTAATCTTGTTTGGGTTTGATTTTTGCTAGATTTCCTTTTATAATTTTTATTTTCCTTGTTTTGGACCTTGGAAGATTTATGTATGTTGGAGCCCACACCCTTTTTTCAATTGTTCGTTTCACCATATTTTAAAGGGGTACTTACAAAAATACCCTTAAAATTAGAAATATTTTGAAAATCATATGAAAAGTTCTAGGAAGTAAAAAATACTGTGTAAAATGAAAAAGTGACATTGTCATTTTTTTATAAAAATGTCACTTTTTTACACAAACTCAAAAAAAAGTGACAAAACTAAAAAAAAGTGACAAATACTGTCAATTTTAGGAAGTAAAAAATACTGTGTAAAATTAAAAAGTAATTGTCAATTTTTCATAAAAATGTCACTTTTTTTTAAAAGTAAAAAATGTCACTTTTTTTTAAAAGTAAAAAATGTTAAACTAAAAAAGTGACAAACTCAAAAAAAGTGACAAAATTAAAAAAAAGTGACAAATACCAAAATAGCATCATCCATTTGTGCAATACCAGTAATCATGTTCTTAAAATAATCACCACATTCAGACAAATCCACATGCTGATTACGTAAAAAAAAAAAAGTGACAACAAAAATGTGATCAATTGTCACTTTTAAAGTTAAGTGTCACTTTTTTATTAAAAATGACATACAATGTCACTTTTATTAAAAATTGATATTTGTCACTAAAAAGTGATAGAAATCAAGAAAGTGACTGAAAAAAGTAACAAATATTGACAAAGATTAAAAAAGTGGCAAACATAAAAAAAGTTACATAAATTCAAAAAAGAGAAACACCGATTAAAACAATAGAATGAGTAATAAAGTAACAAAAAAAAGTGACATAATCAAAGCATGATCAAGTGTCATTTGTTGCATGATTGTGATTAATTGGAATCAATTCAATAAAGTGACAAAAAAAGTGACATAATCAAAGCATGATCAGGTGGCATTTGTGCATAATTGTGATCCCATTCTTGTATTATCATACACAAATTTGCCGGTTGAGACTAATCCATTTAAGGCTAATAATGAAAGGTAGAAACAAAACTTTTTATTAATAATAATGCAAGGCAGAAATAAGAGGTAATACTCATGAAAATGGATAGCAACATTTAAGGCTAACCCATTCTCATGTATACGTTTTCAACAAATAATGAAGCAGAACCCATTATGATTGCTATTCTATTCATTAAAGAATCCCTAATTCACTTATCAAACACTTAAAAACACTTTCATTAATGCAAGAAGTAAGAAATTAGAGGCCACCACCAGCACCAAAGCCTCCACCTGAACCACTTATACCTCCACCTCCTCCACCACCAGCACCATGCAAAAATATATGGCAGAGTTAAGACTTTCATCATAAATTATCGACAAAAAATAGGAGTCGAAGTCCAGTATCAGCGTCAGTGTCGGTGAAGTGAATAAGTCAGTGTCGGAGATTGAAGATGAACGGAGACGAAGGAATACGAAGACGAAATTGACAAAAAATGATCGGAAATGGAGATTACGTATGGAGTTTTCTCGGAGATGAAAAATCGCAAGAGGAGTGGTTTCTAGGAATGAGAGGGTTTCTAGAATGAGAGGAGTGGGTTTCGGGGTTTTACTTAGGGGGATTGGAGTTTAGTTTAGATTAGGACGTAATTATTACTTGATTAAAATGTTTAATTAGTTTTAAAAGATATTAATCAAAAGACTTATTTTAATAGGGTACAGAGCCTAATTTTCCCTATTTTAAATTGGAGTAAAATGTATAGTTTATGTTTTAGTCCATGTTTATATAATGACTTTTCAGAAAACACCCCAAAATTTCTGTAAGTACCCCTAGTCGTATTTGGTGGTGGTGATATATTATCCAAAATTAATGATAAAAAGACAAGCCACTTTATTCCTATGTAATAAATAAGAGAGTGAAATAAAAGCAATCAATAATTCCTGATTGAAAATGTTGCAAAGTCGTTCATGAAGCAATATGTAACCAATAACATAAATTTATGGCAAAATTTGACTATTGGTCCCTAACCTATTTCTAGTAGCAAATTTGTCCTCAATCTTTAAAATGAAGATAATCGATCCCAAACCTTTCATTAAAATAGACAATTAACCTCCAATTATGAAATGTGTTCTAATCTGTTCAAAGTCATGAGATCTGGTCTTCAGTAAAATATATCTTCAAATTTCTAGATATCGACCCAAGTAGTTAACTTCATAAAATTGTATGTGTGAGGGCAACGTGATGATTCAACACGACCACTTATTTAATATTCATTTAAAACAAGAGTAGACACGATAGCAATGAATAATGCTTTTACGAAAAATAAGATCTACAATAATTTATGGCATATCATAAGTTGAACAAACTTCGTCGAATGTCGAGAACAAACTAGGAATTATTATTATTATTATTATTATTATTATAGATCATGCATCAAAAAGCAAATAAATTTTATGTAGGGTGTGGTTTGAAATTTTAATTAATGAGTTGACACGTACAAATTGAGAGCCACAATATACCCCTCACTTAAACATCATTTTCATTAAGTGCTTGTGTGAAAGTGATTATGTAATTTTTCTACACTCATTTTTAGCTACACGATCTCCAAAAAAATTATTTTCACGTTTCTCCATATCTTTTTCTTACTTTTTAACTACGTTGTTATCAATAAAAATATGCATGAGCCTGGTCATATAAGGGAACACTCTAAAATCTAAATAACAAAAGTGTATGTGAACTCAAAATAAGCTGATGAGTGCTCATTCATTAGAGTGAATCCTCATGAGCAAACTTAAGTGCATAAGGCGAGCCAACGTAACTTAACAAAAGCATAAAAATTAAGCTAGTGAATAAAGAGTGAACATATAATATAATCAATTAGAAGTCAGCCAATCAATAGCTACCATGTGTCACCAACAAAAAAGATCCATTTATTTCCAAGGCCTATGTTAGGCACGGAAGCGAATATGTCGAAAGGATAGTAAAATGAACAATCGCAAAAGTGGAGAAAGTAAAGAACATTAGAAAATGTTCAGGCATTTCGGTCAAACCTACCTCCCTAGAGCTCTACAATATATAGATGCTTGTCTGCATAGAATCTTCGTATTCATCTCAAGAATGTACAACAGTTCACTCAAATCTATCAAACATCAAGATCGATGAAAACAAACCTCAACTCACCCTCTTTCTATTTATAGACTCAATCCTAAGGATCATTAAATGATCCACTCTAATCAACACCCACTGATTACAAGAACACAGAGTTCTACAGGCTAAGGTGTTCATTAACCACCAAGATGAAAATCCTAATTACAGAGAGAGAAAATGAAAAGACACAAGACTGCAGTCAAATGAACCACACAATAAACCCTTTTCCTAACTCTAACGATGGTTAAGGGTATGCCACAAACATCAGTTAATCAGGACCGTTCAAGATGGAGGGAAAATCGCACTTTACCATAAGTTGTAATAAGAGAAACACGACTTTAATCAAAGTAAATAATCATGTGTCACCCCTTAATATTACAACATTCCCCACATTAACACATCGATTCTATTCGCAAACGAGTAGTCATCCTATTGTATCATCACACATGTACCTGCAAAATGAAACATTATGTCAGACTTTATCAATATTTAACATGGATAAGTAGGATTCAAATTTTCCCAAAGGTAGAATCTTGGTACTCATGTTAGCAGGATTAAACAAAGAAGGATTTTCTCTAATTTTGGCCTTTTGATACAATGTCTATTTACATCAACATGCTTTGTACGTTCATGAAATATAGGATTTTTACATAAATAAATGATAGACTAATCGTCGAATATACAGTTATATTATCTTGTAAAAATTCCAATTCATTAACAAATCCTTGTGCGACAAAACTTCCTTGATAGCTTCTATATTAGCAATATACTCATGTTATGTTGAGGATAAAGCTACAATATGCTGCAACTAGATTTCCAACTCACACTACCGTCACAGATAGTAAATACATATAAAGTAATAGGTTTCCTATTGTCCCCCTCACTAGCATTGTCAACATCAACATATCCTTTCAATTTTATTCCATCACTACTATGTTTGAAAGTTAATCCTAAGTCTAAGGTTCTTTTAAAATATCTTAAAGCCCATTTTAATGCTTCACATTGTGTCTTACCAGGATTAGACATGAAACTACTCAAAACTCCTACAGAATGAACTAGGTCAGGCGTACATTCTGTTGTATATATTAAAGTCTCTACAACATTTGAGCAAGGAACATTTTCCATATGCTGAAAGTCTTCATCAGTTTTAGGACAATCATCCTTAATTAAAATAAAGTGATTAGCTAAAGGTGTACTAACAGATTTAGCATTAAGCATGGCAAATTTCTTAAGTACCTTCAATATATAAGTAGTTTGAATTGACCTCAATTCAGTTTAAAGTATGTTCCTTATTAATTTCATACCTAAAATTCTTTTTGCACTTCCTAAGTTTATGTCAAATTCAGAAAATAAAGCAACTTTTGAAAAGGCCCAAGTCACACGATATTAAAACAAGATCTAAAAGAATCATACACAGAAAGTAAAGTTGCAGAAAATTAAAAGATTGAACACAAGATTTATTTCAACCTAAGCCCCGGAGGTTCGACGACCAAATCTAACGCCTACATCCCTCGTTGAGCATCCAAAAATGGATAAATGCTCGATTGCACTAATAAGCCCAAAATGGCAACAATATTACATATCGTTCTTCAAATACAAGAGAAAGGCACAAAAGCACTTATCTCTAAACACTAAACTGCAGATCGAATGAAGGAATCACAAAAGAAAGCCTTCAACAGCCTACTGCACTACAAGACTACAAGAAACCCTTTATTCTCACATCTATCACACAAACAACAGATTACAAAGGCTAGAACTATGAAAGATCTCAGTTTACAGGTTCATCATAAAGGATGAAGAACATGAAGATCTCAAACCATAGTTTACAAGAAAACGAAAAACTCTCAGAAGAACTTAGAAGAACGAAGCAACTCAAGAGTCAAGACCAAGTGAATAAAATATCTGCCAAGTGATATTTATATTACATACCAACAAACCACATATCTAAGGGGCAGCAAAGAACCACTTGTCACCATCTGATGAGAAATTACATTACTAAAATAATCTCATTTAGAAAACACGACTTCAGCCAATTTTGGTGGCACATCACAGATCAAGGTTCGAGCCTCAACAATCTCCACCTTGCTACCAGAAATTGGGCTTAACCAGTGCAGCCAGGAGCAAAATATCACAGCAAAATATCACATAATTTTCATTTGCTCCAAGTACCTGTTCAACATTACAAAGTATCAATAGATAACAATTTCAAAGAGTTAAGAAACTTATTTAAAGGTATTATCTTTGTTCCCATATCTGAAGGATGAATTTGAGTTGAAATCTTACCAATCTTCATAATTCCTTTAGATATGACATCTCTAATAAAATGATATTTAATGTCTATATGCTTAGTCCTATCATGAAACATGGGATTTTTACTCAAGTATATGGCACTTTGACTATCAAAATACAGAATTGCATTTTCATCAACAAAATCGAGTTCATTCAGCAATCTGCTAAGCCATATTCCATCTTTAACAGCATCTGAAGCAGCAATATATTCTGCTTCGGTTGAAGATAGAGCAACAACTTTTTGTAATTGGGATTTTCAGCTTATAGCAGTATCACACTAAAGAAATAAGTAGATGTAGACTTTCTATTGTCCCTATCCCGAGCAAAATCAAATCGATAAACCCTTTCAACATAATTCCTCTTTTATCAAATTTAAACACAAGTCCGAAATTTGGAGTACGTTTAAGGTATCTTAAAAGCCATTTTAACGCATTCCAATGTTCTTCACCATGATTGCTCATAAACCTACATAGTTTACTAATACTATGTGCAAGGTCAGGTCTGGTACAAACTATAAGATACATCACTGAACTAATAACATTTGCATATGGAAATTTTGACATCCTAGCAAATTCTTCATCAGTTTTAGGACATAATTCAGATGACAGTTTAAAGTGATTAGAAAGAGGAAGTGTAACAAGTTTACAGTCAAACATGTTAAATCTTTTCAAAAGTTTAACCACATAATCATGTCGATTCAGAACCAACATGTCCTTATCTTTATTTCTCAAGATTTGCATGCCAATGATCTTTTTAGCTTGACCAAGATCCTTCATATCAAATTCAGATTTCAACATACATTTGATATCATCAATTTCAGATTTATTGAAGCTTGTAAGTAACATGTCATCAACATTAAGTACTAAATACATAGAACTCTTACCTCCATTACCTTTATAGTACAGACACACATCATAATTGCTCATTTGAAAATCATGTTTCAAAACAAAGGTATCAAACCTTTTATACCAATACCTTGGGGCTTGTTTAAGCCCATAAAGTGATTTCTTTAACAAGCAAACAACATTTTCAAGATTACCCTTAACAAACCAGTAGGCTATCTCATGTATATCTTTTTATCTAAATCACCATAGAGAAAAACAGTTTTAACATCTAATTGATCAAGTTTCCATCTAAATTGAACAACAAGAGCAAGTATGCATATAATGGTGGTATATTTAACAACACGAGAAAATATTTCAGTATAGTCAACACCTTCCTTTTGTGTAAAACATTTAGCTAACAATCTAGCTTTATACCTTATACTATTATTCTCCCATTCACCTTCTTTTATCTTAAAGATCTACTTGCAGTCAATTAGCTTTTGGCCTTTAGGTCTTTTAACCAATTCCCAGGTTTTATTTTTAAGAAGTGAATTCATTTCATCATCCATAGCAGCTTTCCAAGACATAGAATCTTTACAATTTATAACATCATCATAGGAGTCAGGTTCAAGTTCATTTTCAGATTTATCTTGATAAGTAAATAATGAAACAAAATCATCATTATCAAACCTAGCAAGTGGTCTAATTTGCCTCATTTCTCTATCTCTTGTAAGTTTATATTCATCAAGAGGTAGAGTAAGTAAATCAGATAGGTCTTCAGACTCAGAAATATTATCAATTTCAAAGGCAGATTATTATCATCGAGATCAGAATCATCAACAGCAAGTGTAGGTGGTGCAGGTGTTCCATTATCAACTAAGGGAGACTCCACCACAATTTGAACATCATTTTCATTCAAATTATTTTCCTTTCCTTCTAAACATGGCATAATAGATTCATTGAAGATAACATCTCTTCTAACAATCACCATGTAGCCTTTTTCATTTTTAACCCATAGTCTATAACCTTACCATTTTCACCATAACTCAAGAAAACACATTTAAGTAATTTAGGTTTCAATTTTCCAATATTTTGATGAGCATATGCAGTACAACCAAATATTTTCAAGTGAGAATAGTCAACATGATTTTTAGACCATACAGTTTCAGGTATATCAAAATTTAAAACACTAGTAGGTGTTCTATTCACAAAATATGTAGCAATTTTTACAGCTACACTCCAGAACAGTTTAGGCAAACCAAAACTCAAAAGCATGCACCTCACTTTATTTAATAAAGTTATATTCATTCTTTCGACTATGCCATTTTGCTGAGGTGTATAAACAACTATTTTATGTCTTTGTCATATTCTTTACAGAAATTTTCAAACTCGTAATTACAAAACTCCAAACCATTATCTGTTCTTAAAGTTTTTATCTTATGATCAGTTTAGTTTTCTATTTGCGTTTTCCAATCCTTGAAAACAGAAAAAGTTTCATCTTTTGATTTTAATAAAAAAATCCAAATTTTTTTAGAAAAATCATCATTGATCAAAAGATAATATCTAAAACTAGTTAAGGTAAACACAGAGGCAGGGCCCCACAGATCAGCATACATATATCCAAGTATTTGTTTGGATTTATAAGTTCCAGGTAAGAAAAGTGATTTAACTTGCTTGCCAATGACACATTGTTCACATGAACCAAAATCACCAAGGTTTTGTTTTCCAAAAACTCCTATATTTTGTAAAGACTTTAAAATTTTCTTGCCAATGTCGCCAAGTCTTTCATGCCATAGTTTAGCTAAAGTAAAATTGTCAGATAAAGCAGTAGCAGTTAAACCAAGTAAGGGCTTTGCATTCAAGAAATAACGACCATGTCTTTTAGGGGTGCTTATGATTAAATCAGAGCCCCTAAGAATTTCAATATGTCCTTGACCCAATTTTACGTTAAACTCCATGTCATCCAACATGCCCAGAGACACCAGGTTTTCCTCTAATTTAAGCACATATCTGGTTCCTTTTAAGAAGAGTACATTGCCATTCTCAAGAAGCAATTTAATAGTTCCTATTCATTTTACTTTACAAGTCATATTGTTTCCCATTATTACCTGCCCCCCCTGAGGTGGTTTCAAAATCAAGAAAATAATTTTTATTTGGACACATATGAAAGGAGCAACCAGAGTCCGGAATCCACTCTTCATACAGCTTCTTCTAATTATGAACAAGGACTAAACCATCTTCAGGATCAATCTTCTTATAGACTAAGGCAGCATTCTCATCAGTGAATCTTTTATCTTTTGCTTCATTCTTTTTCTTGTAACAATCTTTAATAAAATGACCAATTTTACCACAATGAGAACATTTCTTACCTTTTGCCTTATTCTTAGATTTATTGTTGTCATTCCATTTAGACCTATTCTCACTCAGGGACTTAGAATAGAAGTTTGGTTTACTAAACTTTTTACCTTTAGCAAGCAGGTTATCTCCATTATGACTCATAGTATCAGGCTTAATTTCAAGAGCCTTATTTCTTAAAGCACTAATGATATCATCAGTAGTAATCTCAGTCCTACCAAATTCTAGAGCAACCTTAATGTCTCTATATTTGTCACTAATGGAGTTTAACATGACTACAGCTAACTGATCTTTTGAAAGATTTCATCAAGTTGGGTAAGTCAAGGGTCAGTTTTGTAAACCGGTTCAAGTTTTCATCCAAGTCAACAGAAGGATCCATTTTAAAAGGAAAGAATTGTTTTAACAAATAACATTTATTTGGAATGGTCTTGGTTACATACTGATTTTCAAGTTTGTTCCAAAGTTCAGCAGCAGATTTGAGTTTTCTTAGCAGGAAGTAAGTCTGTAGGCCAACTATTATCAAGAGCCCTAGCAACTCTCATTTGCATTAAGACATCTTTCATCTTTTGACACCATATATTAAAATCACATTTACCATCAAATTGTGGAACTTCAAACTTAGCAGAAGCCAAATTTGAAAACAAGTATGGTGTACAAGTAGGGATTCAAGATAATAGAAAACACAATCAGAGACTTACAACAATTACAGCAACTCAAGAAATCACAGTAACACACTCAGTAATACAAGATTTCAAGTTTCAATCAAAAGACCAATGAAACATACAAGGCAAGCTCAATTAAAGAACACAACAGAGATCACAAGCTATGTTTCACAAATCACTCCTGCAAGATTCTTCAAGAACACACCCAAACTTGATTTATCTCAGATTCCAGGAGCCTCGCAGGAGCTGCTAAATAAAGATTAGTCTCAAGGGGGTTTCAATAGTGTTCTGAAAAATCAAGGTACGATCAAGAAACCCCTAAAAAATTAAAGCTTGTACAAAAATGAAAAAGATCTCACCCAGCGAGTTAGCAAGAAACTCGTTTTCTTTAACGTGTTTTTCAGCAGTTCCAAAATTTTTTATCTACAATAGATCGAACCCTTTCTACGAAGATCCAGGCAACTTGTTCTTTCAGTCCAGGCTCTGATACCACTGAAAAGGCCCAAGTCACACGATATTAAAACAAGATCTAAAAGAATCATACACAGAAAGTAAAGTTGCAGAAAATTAAAAGATTGAACACAAGATTTATTTCGACCTAAGCCCCGGAGGTTCGATAACCAAATCTAGCGCCTACATCTCTCGTTGAGCATCCAAAAATGGATAAATCTCGATTGCACTAACAAGCCCAAAATGGCA
>CAIGRN010024413.1:0-10978 GCA_903798345.1 Fraxinus anomala
TTTTCAACTTTTATCAGAATTTACTTAAAATTTTAATTTTAATATGCACGAAACAAAGGCTTATTCTCTTTAGTAATTTTATATTATTTCATTATACAATAAATATTGAAGTCTTAATAGTGGATTGGCCACCTTGAACTTTCCCCGCCGTCACTTTATCCTTCCTAAATAGTGTGTGAATATGTGTTCAAAACAATAACTAATAAATAAATTCGATTTTTCCATAAAAGTTGAACTTTAAATGAAATGGTTTAACATGACAACTAAGACGGTAAAATACTTGTAATTTTATTTCTTAACTCATTTGTAGATATTGTGCATATATTGGATCTTTAATCATAAAATGAATCTGCACATGATAAGGCAGACACAAAAGAGACTCAGATAGAGACGGGATCCAAAAGTTAGGTACCAAATTCCCATCTTTATCAATGCCTCGAGGCAGATCAAGATTCATGGACGTAGTGAAGACTAATGATAGTTTTCCTACGGGTCATATATGTGACAGTTTGTAATTTGATGCACAAATCAATAAAAAATTACCACATTAATACACCAAATCTCAAACCACCACGTATATGCCATGTAAGAAGACTACTGATAGCTTTCGGTGCAAATGGCATTATAGGCTTAAGCCTTTATTCATTTTGAGGAGCTAGGGAAGCATTTATTCACCCTACACCTACACCTACACCTACACCTACCCCTACCCCACCACCCTAATTTCAGATCAGCTTTCTAGTAAGTATATTTTGAAGAGTTCCAAGCCTAGGCATTTTTTCTTTTCCTTAACTAGCATAACACCTTTCTCTCTCTCAAAACAAAACCCTAATATCATCGAAGTAACAAACAATGGTATCTTCCATGGCAGGAGGGTTGATCTATGACATAAAACTATCCTCGGTCGGGCCGGGAAACGTTACCGAGCCCAACACGGTTCACAAGCCAAGTGACATGGACTTGGCAATGAAGCTTCACTACCTTAAAGGAATCTACTACTTTGGCAAGCAGGCATTTGAGGGCCTTACCACACTCAACATAAAGGAGCCATTGTTCATATTGCTAAACCAGTTCCCAGATATCTGTGGACGGTTTCGTCGAACCGAGTCGGGCCGGCCTTACATCAAATGCAATGACTGTGGTGTGAGATTCACGGAAGCAAAGTGTGAGAAAACAATGGATGAATGGCTGGATATGACCAAGGAGAATGCCTCCCTTGAGAAGTATCTGACTCCAAATCAGATCATTGGTCCTGAATTAGCATTTTCTCCCACTTTTCTCTTACAGGTATGAGTCAACGAGATTTTAACTTCATTTTCTTTTAAAAAGAATGTTTCGCAATAAGACAAAAATGAATGTAGCTAAACTGACCTGCGCGTACTAAACATACTATTAGGTACCTAGGGGTGGGAATCCAGTTCAGTTCGACACCTGCTGTCGATGGATAGCTCATCCCTTGAAATTGGTCAGTTTTGATAAAAACTGGACACCCAAGTATCAATAACCAAACAGTCTCATGTACAACAATTGAACCGAATCGCACCAAACTTGAGTGGTTCAAGTTCGGTCCAGTTGGGTCTTGTCGTACTACAAAAAAATTGTAATATCATGCAATTTTTTTGGTTTCACTTTCGCGCTTAATTTGGAGTGACAAATGTGTTGATTATTATGAATATTGAAACACGTGTTTAGAAGCTCATTTTTCTTTAGTTATTTAGGTAAATATTACAATTAAGAAGGGGAAAGATCGAATTATATTTTAGTTCATAAAGATTGTTATTATTATTATGGGTTAATCCATTTGCACATAATTATTTGTACATAATGGATTACCCCCTCTTACATAATGTGCGGGTCCGTATATATTTAAAAATTCCGACAATGTGGTCTTCATTCCCATTATGAGTAGTAGGTAAAAGATTCAAATTCAATAAAAAAATTCGATACATGTAACATGATCCTTCCTCTCTAAAATTTACTCGTCCTTGGAAAAGGACACAATCCAAACTCTCTTTAATATTTCTACTCAAAACCCCCCAAATTACTCAAATATTAAAAGAAAAAGAGTTAGATGTTTAGTCACTGCCCCTACTTCTCAAAATTTATTTTTTCTCAAACTTATTTTCAACCACGTTTTATAGTACTCACAAATTTTATCAATTTTTCAACCAAATATTTCATCAACTTTTATCAAAATCCACTAAAAACCTTATTTTTATCCAAACCAAACAAGGTCGTTGAGCAATCATAAACTTCGCGTAAAGCGCCACAGTTTGCTGAATTTTCAAATGTCTTATAAATGTTCAAATTTGAATACACGATATATAAAAGATAAGACATCAGTGTATTTTCTTGTTACTTGTACAATTATCTAAGTTTTGTACTGGTGAAATTTGATCAATTCGAGTATCGACATAGAGCTGACCAAGAAACGACCTTATTTTCAGATTATTTCTTTCTTGTCTTTTCTTTTGATGGGAAAAAAAAGGTAATTTGTACATCATTAATTTTTAAATTCTGCTTTATATACAGTTCACTAAATTCAAATGTGGAGGAATGTCTGTGGGCCTAAGCTGGGCCCATGTTCTTGGAGATGTATTCTTAGCAGCAGAATTCTTGAACCTGTTGGGACAGGTAGTGGCAGGTAATAAGCCCAACAGGCCCATTAAACTGGATCAGATGAAAACAGTGTCCACCAAATCTGAAAGCCCACTAAAGGTTATGGAAGATCCACTTTCCATCAAACTGGTCGGCCCGGTTGGAGACAATTGGATAACCGCCAATAACTGTAAAATGGAGGCATTTGCATTCAATGTTAATGCCACACAGTTGAGCCATTTGCAGTCAAAAATATTTAGCAATGGCACTAATTTTTCTCCATTTGAGGCTCTGTCTGCTGTAATTTGGCAATGCATAGCGAAAATTCGAGGCGAATCGGAACCAAAAGTTGTGACAATATGCAAAAAGAGCGAACAATACAAGACAGATGGGAATAATCTACTTATAAGTGTTGTTAAAGCTGACTATCCCATTGTGGAAGCCAAACCTAGTGAGCTAGTAGCACTGATAAAAAATGCAGCATTCGATGAAGGCGAAAAGATCGAAAATGCAATCAAGAAAGACAACGGAGTCTTTGATTTCATATTTTATGGTGCGAATCTAACTTTCGTGAATCTTGAAGAAGCGAAGTTTTACGAATTTGATTGCCGTGGAGAAAAGCCAGTTCACGTTAGTTATCGAGTCGATGGTGTTGGTGATGAAGGGGTTGTTTTGGTGCTCCCAGGGCCCCCGAAGAATGGAGGGAGGGCTGTTATGGCAATTTTGCCTAATAAGGAGGTGATTGAGCTTAAATCAGAGCTGAAAAGAGAGTGGTTTATGGATTGAACAAAATTTCTTGCCAAGTATTTCTAATTAATCTATTAGCTTCTGAATGTAGGGAATATCTTATCTATATGTGATTTTACATTCAGTTTCATTTTCTATGAATCCAATCCCCTTTTGTTTTGGGGAATTTTCTAAAATCAAAGCTGAAAAGCAGAGCAAAAATTGAATCGTGAAATGCCAAAAGAAAACAAACACACTATTCATCACAACTGGTGTTAAATAAATCTTATCTGACCCACAGTTTTGGTCACATCATATGTTACCTTTATTTGACTCAAAATCCTTAACTAGATTGGATTTGAACAAATGAGCATGTATATGTTATGGAATGTGGTGCTTTCTGGTTTTGGTTCTATTCAGATCACCATAGCCAACTTTTTTCTGTATTGAACCGGTCAGTCGATGATCATGGAGTCTTATACCGTATGCTCATGAGTATATACCCGAGCCTAATGCTCACTATAATCGCAATATGGTTTAAAAAAACTATTATTGATTTTGATTTGAAATTTTAATTTACACCAAATATGGACTTAATGTACAATTTTTTTTCATGGACGATAAGCGAAAACTGGAAGTATGTTTATCAATTTTGAGAAGATATGATTTTGAATCTTTGATGGTTGGAGAGTCAGTGTAATGTGACCTATAGTTTTAGTTTATACCAAACATCTTAATCCAGTAATTAACTAATGTTGTCATATATTCTTTGAAAGAAGGACCTCAATTATTGGAATTGATCTTCTGCCTCCAAGGTGCTTTATCAATGTCTCCCAAATAAATATATAAAGTTTCATAATTAATTAAGTTTAATCGACATAGTAACTTTTAAGAATATCTCAAGAATAGTTCATTAATGCCTATATAAGATTAGAGTCTTGACAATTGGAAGATGGAGCCTTGACATTCGAATTTGTTGGTCCCAAAACCACTTCGTGCAACCCCGTTTAAAAATGTTTTCAAGAACAGAAATCGCAAAAATCAATAACCTGAGTACACTTGGAAACAAATTTGTGTACCGATTTAATAAATCTGTAAATAAATCTATAAATAATTATGTACATATAGAATTATACATAATTTTTCGTACTTTTTAACCAATCGTCCTTCAAAAAAATCACTTTTCACAATATTATTTCTAAAAATCTACATAAAACATGTCTAAAATTATCATTTTAAGGACTTCCAAGAATACCTAGACAATAATTTTTGCAACTCCACAAATTCTAAAAGACAATGATAATTTTGGTTGTAATGATGCATGGACATCTTCAATTGGCTGCATTTTCCAAGATTAAATGATACAGATCCATTTTGCATGAATGATTTGGATTTGGGGAGTAATCGGGTGCGCGTGTACATAGTTTCCAATAATGACAAAATTGTCGGGACTCTAGGCCCTAACTCTCTTTGGTCGAGGTTGCATCTGATTGTCTTAAGGCTGGAATATGCGGTGGTTTAATCAACCCTTTTCTTTAAGAATAATTTGTATCTAACTTGGGATGTCACTTATTTATTAATGGTCGTGGCAAAATTGGATTTTTGGTGAAGTGATTTCGAGTATCATCGTGAGGCTCTGAAGAACTCGAATGTTGCTATCAAGAACACTGAAAAAGTAACGCATAACCGAAAAAACATTTACTAATTTGGCCTAATAGTTTTGATCTCCTGCTCACAGTGGACGGAATAAAAACTTGGCACGAGAACTTTGCTTACGGTTCTCTCTGTCTATTCTCCGTAGGTAGAATAAGAGAACCGTTTGCTCTAATATCTCAAAATTCTCCGTTTTATTCACTTTCAAATGTCCACTTAAATATAAGAAACTAGAATCAAAAGAAACCCACCAGCAGTTGCAGATGCAGATGCAGATGCAGATGCAAAAATCATATGAAGCCTATCTGCACATGCATATACCGGAGAATCAAGAAAAATGATACGAAATTTTATATTATAAAATATAAATATTAGAGATTTCACTATTCTTTTTCCAAAAAGCAAAATAAATTAAGACGATTCAAAAATTATATCTTTTTCATGATTGCCGCAAGAGAAATTTAAAAGAACTTAAAAAGTAACATTCACTAAGAAGTAAAATGCAGCCTTTTGGGAAAAAAATGGGGCACAAAAGTACTGGAAGATGGTAAAATATAATAACATATAAACCAGAATTGGCCTATAGTGGATGTGTCGAGGACTTCCAAAATTTGAACTAAAGTCGCATTTCACAAAATGCAACTCTTTTAGTGGATGAGACACTTGACACACTTCTGGCCGTTGGATGATGTTCAGGATGTTTCTATTGTTTTAACCTACTCTTGGGTTGCAACTCTTCATTCTAAATATACACTCTGGATGGGTTTTGAGAGGGAAAACCCTTCGTTCTTAGGGTTCTTCATTTTATGGTTTCTACTCTACTCGAAAACCTCATTCGAAGCACTAAATCTTGTAATCCTTATGTTGTACTTGTGATGGGAGTGATGTATATGGAAGAGTTTTGAAAGATCTTCCTTCGTGTATATTTTCAGTCTAGGATTGAATGATTTTTGTTATTTCCAAGTGAAAAGAGTTTGAAAAGATTATGGGTCGTTTTCTTTGTATTTCAGTTTTGTGTTTTGAGTTTTGAATTTATTTTGGGTTGGGTTTTGAGTGTCCATTTTGAGATTGTTGAAAATGTGTTCTTTTTAACATTTTGAAAAATTGTTTTGAAAATCTCAAAAATTTGTGTTTTGAGTGTCTGTTTTGATATTGCTGAAAATGCGTTCTGTTTGTCATTCTAGAAAACTGTTTCTGAAAACGAAAAACTAGAAAACGCTTTTACTTTAAAAATTTGAGGATTTTTTTTATAATATTTTATTTAAGAAATCTGATTATTCAATAAATTTTAATATTTTAATGTTAATATAGTATTGAATAATCATGGTAATTTTGAAGTTCGCGAAATATTTTTTCCACATATGAAAAACACAACCTAAATTAAATTTTATTAAACAGTTCAATAGATACAATTAAAAGTTTGTGTGTCATGGCAAAACAAGCAGACACTAAACAAAATATCTCATACATCCACGGAATCATGTACGACGTCTTGAGTAGTCATTCCACATTTGTGTAGCAATTTGATCCCTAACTTGTTCCATTTGAGCTGTTTGACTAGCATCAAAATATATGACGTCTTGATCTTGACTTCACTAGCATCAAAATGTATGAAAAAAATGCAATATTCCCAAATAATCAATATTTCTGTTTACATCTAATCGATNCTGTTTGACTAGCATCAAAATATATGACGTCTTGATCTTGACTTCACTAGCATCAAAATGTATGAAAAAAATGCAATATTCCCAAATAATCAATATTTCTGTTTACATCTAATCGATTCCTTGATTTCTAGCTCGTGATTACAAAAGCTTCTAACACTTGAGATATATTTTACTCAAAACCCACCTGTTGTTGCTGGTGTGAAGGACTTTATTGTTTGTATAAATGAAAGCGCAGGCTCACGTTCCCCAAAACTATGTTGATACAAAATACAAATGACATGGGAAAGATCCTCCTCCAGCGATCTTCGAGGTTAACCAGAATAAGTGGATTAAGTTTCAGCACTTTAATTACCATGAATGCGCCGATTGCCGAGCATATAAAGTGTATACAAGACACAGATAAAGGAAACTTGAAATCCTGTTTCTGTTAAGAAGGAAAAAGAAGAAGCAATGATGATTATCACGGACTAAAATCAAAGAATTTAGCTTAATTGTGAGAAATTAAGATCAACATGCACATAGTTTGAACTATAGAGAACCTATTGATACAAGAAATGCATATTATCGCAATTCAACTAAAAAGGATTATAACTATTTAAAGAAGATGCTGAACATGTGAATGATGAAAAATTCTCACCTCTATCAGCTCATTCCACATGATATTTGTGTACGTGAAATTTTACCAACGCAAGAAACAAAAACAAATGAACACATACAAATACTTAAAAGACACACACAAATAATTACACAAGAACATCTATTTTTTTGTTGATGCATACAAACCTGAAAAATCCATTTGTTCATGATAATAACAGTAACGTTGAAACCCCACCATTGAACGATGGCCAATATAGATCGAATTATACTCCACTGACACAACTGAATCTCCTCCATGATTCTTTCACCACCCCAGATCAAAAAGAAAGATTTAACAAGAAAAGCCCACTAAATTTTTCGCGAAACTAATGTGTATAAATCATTAGAGAAACAAGAATTTGAATAGGGAGGTGTTATGGTATAGAGGGTGCCATAAGTTTCGTTCTTCTTGGGCATTTTTATTAAGAATTTCATAAATGTTTATCTAACCATTTCGGCAATTGAATTTCCACAAAAATATAGATAATTAAGCTCAAACCAAAAGGACAGCAAAACAGGAGAAATTAATCAGAGAACATAAATTAACTGCCTATAATTAATTTAAATTGTAAGTTGAACAAACAGTTTAATAGAAATGCTACAAAAATTGAAATTATGGGCACGAAAATTAACCAACATTTTCAACTCCAAATGCCCCAAATCTTATCTCAAGAAAACTCGCAAATTTTCTCACTGAACCATTCTCCAAGTCTTCCTCCTTCACATCATCCTCCTCCGCCTCAACGCCACCAGTCTCACCGCCAGCACTAGTGCTTTCCGAGGCCGAATTTGACTCGTCAAAATCGTTCTTCATCAAACTGAACCCAAACTTTTTCAACTCATCAGAGCTTTGACCACTCCCACTCCCTCTCACACTTTTACCCTTCCTCCTTTCCTTTTTGCTCTTGTCTTTCTTGTTTCGCATCAACAGAATCTCTTCAAAAGCATCTATTGCCTCGTGTATCAGTTCACGGTTTGGTGAAGAATCCCACTTAGCCTAGTAGCCCATGTAGCACCGGAAGCAGTAGCAGTTGAAAGAAGGTGGGTGGTCAGCATCCACCTTTGCATCACTGGAGAAGTTCAAAGTGAAGGGAAGAATTGGATGAAGAACAGATTCAGACAGATAGGGGAAAATGTTGGGTGGAATTTTTCAATTGACCGCGTTTTGGGTGTTTCGCGTGTTTTGATTATTTTCAATAGAAAACATCCAAAACGAGTTTTTGACGTTTTCAGTTTTCTTAACAATTTTTGTTTTGTTTTCGAAAACGCGTTTTCGAAAATGGAAAAGAGAACATGTTTTCGCTATTTTGAAAAATCGAAAACAGAAAACGGTCTTAAAATGGCAAAGAGAACAGACCTTAGTCTTCGATATACTTGATTTGTTGTAATATTGAACAATCTTGTAACTTGGCTGCCCTTTATTGTTTCGTAGTGCAATTGAGATTTAATCCATTTTATATGGATGCTCAACAAGGGGTTTAGACATTAGAAGTGATTGAAAAGTTGTGGGATCCATAAAATACGTGGTTAAAATTAAGTGTTGACTGTCATTTAGATTAAATTATGAACACATATATATGTATGTATACCTGCACAATAGAGAAACAACGCTGCGAATGTTAGGACGCCATTTGGACCGGAGAGGAATTGAAACTTTGTTCTAGGACTGGAGAGAAATTCCTAATATCAACTTCTCCTCAACTTCTTCTCAACTTTTTCTTCTTGTCATGAATTATATCTTCTACAAACAAATGTGGATTCGCACAACTAATTAGCCTCCTTTCCTACCCGATCCCAAATAATTTCTTTGCCCCGCACCTCTTCTTGCACATATGTCAAAAGCTTCAACAAGGCAACAAAAAAAAAAAAAAGATCCAAACACCACGGATCATACCCGAATGAAACTTTGTAGACAACATTGAATTTAACCCTTCTTAACAAATTCAATGTTTTTTTTTAGTGTCATTTGCCACTGATTCCAGCAACTTTGTGTCTATTTTTCTTTGAGAATTCACAACCAAATCCCTCAATCAAGGATTTAGCAGAGAATTCTCGGCTACTACCAAAGGTCTCCACCCACATTGAGAAAAATACCATTTCCAAGAAAATCCTCAAGAACATCTTTGAAGGGTTTGCCTTCCTTTTGGGAAGTTTTTTCTAAATGTATTCTACATTTTAGGGTTTGCTGTAACAATGGCACGTCGGGGTACTGAGATCTTCTGTGTGGGTGCACTGGAAAGGAGATCGATTGGTGTAGCACAAAACTTTTACTATACCCAAAAAAATAAGAAATTTTCACATATACTATTAGAATGTATCGAATGTAATCTAATGACTGGGGAAAGAGACAACAAGCAGAAGTAATCTTCTATCTATTTTATATGATATGACTCCACCTAGCTTGGAAAATACTACATTACATTCGTAGAAGAATAATCAATCACAAAGAAAGTTATCGTGCACGTACGTAAAGAAATTAATAAAGGACAGAAGTTATTTTACGTGCAACGAAAATATCCATGGGCCTCCAAACTCGAAAGAAATCCACTAGAAAAACTATAACTTTCTCCGAAATAGAACTGGACTTAAAATAATCACTACCTGATTCCTTTTCTTAGTCACGTTCGGAATAGAGCCTTGGCCTTAAGCCATTCCTGAATTTGTGCTCGATTGTGTCTAGGAACATATACCACCATTTTACACCTTCCACTCTTGTGACCCTCCCAACTACTTTACAGCTCAGACCAATGAACAAATTGGTTTGTTCCAATAACAAAAATCGAAAGCAAACGAGAAGCTATAATTTTTGCAATTAAAATTCCATTGAGGCCACAATTGATTTCGACACAAAACTTAGACAATTAAAGCATCAATGATCCTTGTCTATATGAAGCTTCGTAGACACTCCTCAAAAATGAATTTTTACGTTGAAAAAATCGAAGGAGAAAGATTAAAATATAATTTGAACACTTTAGGATATGATGCAATTTCATTATTATGACGCATTTAATCTTTTTATCTTGACCAAACAAAATAAGATTCAAATTCCTTCAATTTTTAGATTGCATGCAAAATATAATATTATTTATATGAAAGAATAATCCGTTAAGCACACATCATTATCTACAATTAAAGGTGTTATTAAATGATATAATCATTTATGTCTCACAGGACAGCTGATTTCTTGGCATTTGGCAAAGTGTTAGGTTTTAGTTGATTTATGTAATTGGCAAATTCTGTGGACAAAAAGACTTAATTGGATAGGTTGTTAAAGTTCAAGACTAATGTGCAATTTGTTCAAAAGTTAGTTAGTGGGTCTAGGGTTTCGAGTTTCGAACAAGGAGGAAAACGGTGCGAATTTTCGCTGGACTGTCGCCAAGGGTTGACTCGAGCTACAAAAGCAGAAATATCGTCACTAGACCGTCGCCCCTCCTTTGCTCGAGTGACAGCCTGTCGCTGGGCCCTTGCTCGAGCGACAGTGCTTTCTGGGAAATTTTTATTTCTCGATTTCAAGGTTTTTTACCCGGCCCATTTGTTTCTTGACGTATATATAAATAACAGAACTCACATGGGCGGTTTTCTAAGGTTGATTATTGAGAGAAAAAGTCTAGAGAATGAATACTCAACATTATTACTTTCAACATTTATCTTGTATGAGATCTTCTGAGACAAAAATATCATATCCAAATCCAAATACC
>CAIGRN010024435.1:0-32809 GCA_903798345.1 Fraxinus anomala
GTGTGTGTGTGTTTGTGTGTATATATATATATATATATATATATATATATATATATATATATATATATATATGAATGATGTAGGACTCGACCAAATGTTAATTTAAATAAAGATAGATGAATGAGAAAGAAAAAAATTAAATTTTTGTAACATTTGATGAATAAAATAGTTAGAAGATTTGGGGTGTGTTCGAGTCATATTATTTTGAAAAAGTGTATTTTGGAATAGTAGATTAATGGAAAATGTGTGGTTGAAAAAGAAGGAAAGGTTATTAAAGTGATGAAAAATATTATTTTATTGAAAAATGTGTGATTGAAAATGAGTAGAAGAATGATAATGAAAATTTTAATGTATGTCAAAACACGGGCTTGATATCAAAACTATTTGCATAATTCTACAATATAAAATAGGGTAATTATATTACCACCTCAAAATTTACCTAGTACATCACATTATACTCACACTTAAAGTAATTTTTCAACAAATACACCACAACAAATTTACAATTATACTCTTAATCCATTAAAAACTAAAAATGAAAAAGAAAATATAACATTGTGGTGTACTTATCATTTCAATATTTCTACTTATTCTTCTCATATTTTCCACCCATTTTGAATTTTTTGTCATATTTCTTTAATCATTAAAATTTATGATGTTCGTACTTGAGATAGGGTGAAGAAAAAAGTGAAACATAGTACTAAGATTAGTCGGGAAGTCATTTTTCAGTTTTATCAATCTTTCTTTTGATAATTATATAGAAGGGATACTGAAAATGTTAATGAATCACAATCTTCCCCTCATTAGTCAAGGATAATACACAATCATAGGTAGTAAAAATAATATGGAAGGAACAATTTTTTTCTGCCAAAGTGTGTTCGGTGAATGTGAACACGATTAATTCCATTTTCTTTAACCATCAAAATTGATGATGTCCACGTGATCAATGCACAATAATATTTTTTTTCTGGTTATTGATTGAGATTCAATAATATAACTCAAAACCACCAAACACATGTTGGGTTGCTATTATGGGTTCAAAATCCATAGGTCCAGCCATATTGGCTTGCTCCGTTACTTTCATGGTGGTATTTCTTTTGTGTGATAGAAATTAACAAGTATGATAATGGTTACTTTGTTTCAAGTCCAAAGAATGCTGGTTTTGTTTGTCAAGTCCGAGTCTCGAGTTCCATTTAATCACTACCATAGAAGAACAAGATTATTGTGCACTTGCTAAATGACCATTAGTACAAGATCATATGCTGACAATTCCTGTTGAATATTCACAAAACACACTTTGTCTACCATCAGAATGTGAACATGAATTATTTGATCTTCCTTAACTCCTTTAATCATCAAAAGAATAATTCCATAGGTACAGGGAATTACTGACAAAAATGATACAGGTGCTACTTTAGTATCTGTATAGTACATTTTCTATGTTTGTTGTATTAAAAATCAATAAAAAAATTGTCGTGTTTTTGGGTAAAAAATCTATCAAATTTTTTTCTATACTCGTAGCAAAACTGTCATCAAATTTGATGTTGTCCACGTGATTGATGCACAACATGTTTTTCGCCATTGATTGAGATACAACAATATAATTATGACCATAATCTGCTTCCATATGATAATCATTAGAATTTTAACAACACTGTTGAAGTAAATTGGATTGCATAGGATTAATTAGTGTAAAGGAAAGTTCAACACCAGAGTTTCAAAAAATCTCCAAAAAAACATCTCCATTGACAGCACCATATTTTCAATTATTGTTGGAATTAGGGTTCTAAGATGGTAATTTGAATTGACATATTTTATGATTGTGGTGGAAGAATAAATTGTTTTATGTGATAAATATATTAAAACTCCATTTATGTAATTTTACTTAAACCTATTTAAGTAAATTTAAAAAAATTATTAAAATTGTGGTGTAACTAACAAAATTTGTAGTGATATAATCACCCTATATAAAAAGGAACGATTGAGAAAAAACTTTATATTACCAATTTTATCCTTATAAATTTAGCTATAAGTCCAATATACCCTCACTCGATATCTATTTAATACTATATCATTAATATAACATTTAATTTATTTCCAATCAAAAATTAACTTCTATACCACTAAATACAATTATTGCTTTCATAAAAAATCATTAATATGTACAATTAAAAAAAGGGGGTTTCAACAAGATGCATTATTATATAAGTCTTAAAAATTATTAATATAAATAATTTAAAAAATGTTTCAAAAATAAGAATTATTAAATGTATTTATGAAATAAGCATTACTGTATGTGATTAAAAATTATTATTATATACCACGCAAACAAAACGTTTCAGCAGTGAATTTTTTATTTTCAATCCAGTCTGTAATGAAAATCACTAATAATAACGTTAAAAAAAAAAAAAAAAATTCAACAATGATTTGTGACAGTAAATTAAAATATTAGAGATGAAAATATAAAATGGCATAGATCATGAAAAATAAATTGTTTTCATAAAATAAATCAGGGTAGCATTCAAGAGAATTGTGCGTTTCTTGTTCTTAAATTATCAAGAGATTTGAATTTAGAACTAGCTTTGATTTTAATTTCTTATCAATTATTTTTATGATTTTTTTTTCGTCATCTCTTTTTGACTTTCACGGGATTATTTGAAAAGATGTATATATCTCCAACGATACAAAATCTATTTAAATCAAATCGAATCGAAATGAATCAAATATGCTGGATTTTAGGCCAACTTTCTAATTAAGATGTACATATCCATATAGTTAGCATATGACTTGCCTCAACCTATTGACACATTGCATGGAAACAATGAACCCAATGCAAAGGAAGTTTTAGATGAACGCTTGTCAAACTTCTAAATACTGATTTCAAGTAGCATCATGTTTAAATCCAGATAAAAAAACATGCATTTAATATTATACTTGAAATTAGAATGAAAAGTGGAAACGGAAGTGTATTTTTATCGATGGACCTCGCGGTACAACATTTTTTTTAATACCGTGCTTTACTAGCAAGGGTTTGATCTTAGAAGATAATAGCATTTATGATAAGTGTAGTTTCTACACTTGTTCAAGACCATAAATGATGATATTTTATTGTTCTTTCTATAAAATTCTACCTAATTTATGTTATATTGCATCTTTGTAGGTAAAAACTTTGTGTTTGATGAAGAATTTGAGAAAAGAAGAAAATTGATGAAAAATGGCAAGATCCAAAGTTAGGGACTAAAGTGCAAATACTCAGAAGTTGTGCCGAAACTCACGATAAAGATTCGAGAATGTTAGGGGTCAAATGAATGCAATTAAAAGTCAAAAGGAGTGAAATATGACCAAAATATTTTCACAGATCAATTTACAACCGCACAAGGATGTTCCAAATTTTCAGCTAGAGATTGAGACCCATTTTTTGTCTAGTAAACATTCGAATTGGAAAACAGCTATTTCTAGAAATGTTGCATGCATTTTAAATCGCCTTAATCGGATATCGGAAGAAAATGTTATGACAAAAATACTGAAATAGAAGCATAATTTGGAACAACGACTCAGTGCGCAGGTGCTACAGGGCTGCTTATTTTCAGCAATACAGTGCCCAGGCGCTAAAACCATAACGCTTGGACACTGCTTCAAAGGTCACCGCGGCGTCTAGGCGCTGCTTCCTAGCGCTTAGGCGTTGCGTCGCAAATATTGGAGTTATGTTATTTTGGGTCGTGAAAAGTCCAGAAAGACTCCAATTTTTAGAAAATCGTGATGTGGAGTATAAATAGAAGAAATGAGTAAATTCTAAGGGTTTCACACATTGAGAAAACAAAGATACAACTAGAGATTTAATAGCACAATTCAAGGAAGGGAAACATCAAGGAATTCAAACTTTGAAACAGTGATTGAAAGAAGAAAAAGATGTTGATGCAAGTTTTATTTCTTTTTTCACACCTATATTCAAAATCCGGTGATATACTCCATATCAACTTTTAGTTTTTCTTTTTCATTCAGTATGAATAGTTAAATTATATATTAGGGCGAACGATGTAATCGATTTGAAAACCTTTATGTCTTTTTATTCAAGATTTTTGATATTTTCTCGTTTATGTGTTGATTTTATTATGAGTTTAATACATTAAATTACTTGATCACTAATTTGATGACTTTGTGAATCTTTTACGAATCGAGACATGAGTTTGAGATTTAGATCATATAGTAACATTCGGTAACTTAGTATAACGTGTAGAGATATATATACTAAATATTGCGAAATCATACATGAATTCTTAGAACTAATATTTCATTTAATTAAGGTAGATTCGCATAGAGATATGTGATTGAAATAATTAAATAGGTTCAATGAGGACTCAAGAGTGGTAAATTGAATATCATAAAAGAATTCGATCAAACATTACATTAGGCTGTTGAATATTGAATTATGATTTAAAGTTGATCAATATGTGAAATTGTTCGTCCCTAATGTCCATCCACTATTTGAAATCTCAACAAATCTTTGTGTGCATTTTAATTAAGTTAAATTGTTTAAATTAAAAATTCACTTCCACGCATAAATCTTTGTTTACTTTCATCAAATAAGAGTTAGAAAATTTTAATTAAGGTCTAAAGTATAATCCTTGTGGGAACGATAATTCGGACTCAAAGATCCACTATATTACTTATTACGATATAGTACACTTACGATATAAAAAAAAAAACGCAACAACTTACGACAACAATTTCAAGTGTAGTAGCATCAATAATTCCAAGAGACAGAACCATCCATTCAAGATTCAATATTTCACCCCAAACTAATAAACAACAATGTGTAGTATATTAAAGTAAAGTATTACAGTAAAATTGATTCGACAAGAGCAAAGCTCATAATATGGGATGAAACATCAATGACCAACAAAAAAATATAATAGAAATCATTGATAGAACTTAAAAGAAATATTTTGGATAATGCAGAACCATTTGGTGGAAATATTTTTGTATTCGGAGGAAATTTTCGTCAAGTACTACATGTCGTCTCAAGAGTAACAAGATCACGAACAATTAACAAAAGTTTGGTTAGATAGTATTTTTGGAAAAAAATGAAATACCACTGAATCAAACCATGTATGCTCAAGATAACAATCGATTTGCACAATATTTGATCCAAATTGATAATGAAGCAGAACTTTACATAGAGAATAACTTCATCAACTTACCAAATGAGATAGTTATAGCATGTGACGATGCTAAAAGTTCGGAGTTACACTTAATCAATACAACGTTCCTTGATTTAATAAAAAATGCAGTTTCTTCTGATTATATGACATAACATAGAATTCTTTTCAACAAAAAATGAACATATTGGCCACCTCAATGAAAAACTAACATGTTATTTCCAGGAGTAGATGAGCTTTGACGAAGCAATAAACAATACCAACCAATTTACATTGTTGCAAATCGTATCACACCACATAAGTCAATTTTGAAAAGAAATTGTCCAGTTATGCTCTTAAGGAATTTGGACTCATCCCACGATCTTTGCAATGGAAGAAGAATGATTTATCGTGATTTCAAGAGATATATTATCCATGCAGAAATAGCCATTAGACATGTTGAAAAATAAATTTTCCTTTTGCGCATCTCATTAACTCAAATAAATTATGAATGATATCTATTCAAATTCGAGAGGAAACAATTTTCAATATGTCTATGTTTTTTCATTGACCATTAACAAGGTTCAATGATAAACAATGTCTACTTTTGAAATATATCTTCCTGAATATTTATTCTCATGTGCAACTATATGTTGCACTTTTTTGAGAAGTTTAAATACAAATAATAAAAGTCTTGATAAAAGCAAAAATGAAAAGGATAAAAGTTGTGGGACGGTGACAACTTAATGTGTACAATGAAATTATTATAATAAAAACATTATATTTCAGTTTATTCAACCTTTTAATGTTATATACGTAATTTAATAAAAAAGTTTTATTCGTATATAATTTTTTAACAACTTCAATTTTTTATTTAACAATATCAATTACTTCAACTATTTTTAAAAATAATATTAGTGCTTCAAAAATATTACGCATATCTTTCGTCTAATACATAATAAGAGTAATTTACGTGCTTACTACTAATGTAATATAAAAATGTGTTATATGTTATTTTTAATTATGAATATTTTTGTCTATTTAGATATTTTTAATTGCAAGTTTGTAATTATTTTAGCAAAAATTATATTTTTTTACCTTAAACTGTATTATGTAAAGTGTAACAATCATGCTACATGTACATCATATTTTATATTATTATTTACATTGTGCCATGTGACAGCACACCATTGAATATATATATATTATTTATTTATTTATTTATTATTTAAAAAAAAACTATTTTTCTCACCCACAAATTTTTGAAAACAAAGGGTATGTCATTCTTAATATAATTCAATGAATGTACATTTAGCATTATTGAAAGTGTAAATACACTAAATAGAGAGTACATTTTGTAAATTTCTCATAATAAATGTACGTATTGAACTCATTGTGTCCCTGTTTGACACCCTTATTTTGGAAACCATTTTTTTTTCACGAACTCATTTTCAATTACATATTTACACAATAAAATATTTTGCATGTAAACTTAGAAATTTTCTCTATTTTTTAACCGCGCATTCTCTAAAACTCATTATTGAAAACTATATTTTCTTTTTATAAAAGCTGTCAAACATGGGCTATATATTATAGTTGTACCTCGATTTCAATGAGCTTCGAGCCCATAAATTTATTTATATTGTTGATAAAAATAATAAAAGTTTAATATAAACAATAAATAGTGATAAAATGTCTCATTTTCAATTATCATTCTTGGGAAATAAACTGAAGGATTGAGTCGTCATTTTAATTAGATCTCAGAATCGAATTTTTATAATAGGGCAGCTAAGAATAGAAAACTAATTGGTGCATATTTTTTACTTTAAAAAAATAATTAGTACATATTTTATACGTAATACTTGACACTAACATGAAATGATTTAATTTTTGATCTGATTTTTAATTTGTTGATATTTATTTACTTGACTTTGTAGATCGTAAATTTTTTCAACTTTTCATATTGAACTGAATTTTATTTTGTTTGATATTTCAAACTGATGAAATTTGTTGGACTACAAATTTCAAAAACTTTTTTAAAATCATTGCTGAAGTCCACACATGACATAAATAATCATACATGGACTCGATGGACCATTGTTATGATTTGTTTACTAGCATTTGCCACGTGACCGACATAGAGAATTTGTGGACCCACTCTTACCGAACCGCCTGCCACAGAAGATGATGCCCAAAATGGTCAAGTCCGAGGTCCATTACTCAATCCGAGGTGGACATGCCAAGGCCCTAAGATAATTTTCGAGGCCCTGGGGGAAATTTCGAGGCCCCGGGGTAAAGTCTGATGCCCGTTACTCAATCCGATGTGGACATTCCAAGGCCCTCGGGTAAAGAACGAGGCCCATGTAATTCCGAGGGCAAGTAACTCTGAGGCGCCCTCCTAAGTCCGAGGCTCCTGAGCTAGTGATGGCCCACGTGCAAAGATTGAACTCATGATGAAGATCTTATTTGAATGATTGACGTGACCTTTGTAAAATGTGTATTTATGTCATGTCCTGTCAATATAAGAACATTAAATGTTTTGAAAAGTTAGGAAGGTCAACTTGATGGTTAGGACTTGATGCTTTGGTTGAGGAGATGATGCCACGTGTAATTTTATTCAAGGGTCATCATTCCATTTGTAACACTATAAATACTTCAACTATGTAACAATTGAAGAATAATGCAACTTTAAATACTTGGAGCAACTTATTCTACTTATGAACATCGATTTACAATCCTTAATCTGAGTTCTTAGCGATTGGTAATTATCATACAATCGTATCCCGTTATCCCACCGGAACCCGAACAGAAATGTCTCGTATCGTTGACCTTCTCATACGTCCAATCTTGAAGCGATCCTGACTGTTGATCGTCATTTACGTGTTGGATTGAGCTTGGACATGCAAAAGTGAATCCGATAATTTGTAAATTTGTTTAACACGATACACATCATGTCTCGTATCGTTGACCTTCTCATACGTCCAATCTTGAAGCGATCCTGACTGTTGATCGTCATTTACGTGTTGGATTGAGCTTGGACATGCAAAAGTGAATCCGATAATTTGTAAATTTGTTTAACACGATACACATCGTAATTATGGCTTGTGAGTATATCTAAATATATAGTTCATTGTAGATTTATGAGATAAAAGCTTGTAGCTGTTAAAAGTTATATAACCCAATGACACAATCATGAAGGATTTTAGATTCATGATTAAGTAGTATTCTATGCATTCAAGCATGCCAACTTTGTTCGAGTCAAGCTTTACTACGAAATTCTTATTAGCACGTGGGATAAGGTCTTTTTCTCCGTTACATTTAATGTGTTAAATGCGTTGACCTAACTTTTGTTTCATAACATTTTCCTATAGAAATAAATGTGCTTATTTATTATTTTTGAATAAATATTAAAAGATTATAGGAAACGTAAAATTGTGGATTATTTGTACAATATTATTTTGTCCATAGTCGCTAAATAACAATAGCTTTTCATTTTGAAAGATCATGGTATTTTGCTTCTTCCATATAGAACCAAGAATGTCGAAATGAAAATGTTTTTACTAAATGGTATAAAGAGACTAGAATCTTTAGATCCGAGAAGAGAAAGAAGTGTGAGGCTCTTGAAAATCCAACGCGTTGTAAAACGAAAAAGAACAACCTCTTTATACAACTATTATATTAGCCTCGTTACAAGTTAAAATGCGTCTTCTTCACAATTATTAATAAAAAATGGACTTCTCTATCAAGCTCCCCAATCTAATTCTATATTTTAAAGATGACGTTTGGGCAATTGATAGATCTAACTCAAACTAATTGCCTTGTCACCTTTTAAATAAGTATTTTTTTTTTTCAATTTTTTCATCTATAGCTAGTACTTTCTTGGCCTTTTAAGTGGAAGCACTAGTATTTGAAATCTATCGGACATGACTCCGTGAAAATTAATTTACAATAAATACTGTTAAATAACAACTAAATAAATTAATTGAGAGAATAATAGGTTCGTATACATAATTTTCAGCGACCCTGATGAAGGTAATGGGTCACTAGTTCGCTGATTGAACTGGTGGGTCATCGATAAGTTGTTGCACGTGAAACGTTCCAGGGTGCAATTTTTTCCAGGCAGGTTGAAGTTTGAAATTATTTACTATGTTACATGAAGTTCACACATTATTTTGTAATTTTGTACAATATAGAATCTCAATAAAGTTTATATTTATACATATTATTTTATGTTCAAATCGTTTTATCTTCAACTAAAGAAAAATTGTATATTAATGAATCATATAATCTATATAATTTACACAATGCTGTTGTTATCCAAGGTGCAGCCAAATTCTTCATTAAAGTTCAAAATAATCATCGTCCGGATGAAATTCGACACCCGGCAAATCCAGCAAATGTGCTCTAACAGATGTGTAAACAGGCCCCATATCATATATTTCAAATATTTAGCATAACATGTTCAGAAATATGTAGTGTTCACTAATCTCACAGGAAGTGAAACTTTAGATGCAATTTGCCGGAACCATCATTTTAAATGATTTATAGCAGGAGGAAACATCAGATATCAAGAACGGCGATCAACTTCGTTGCTTAATCTCACTAGATATCGAGAATTTGACAGCTGACTAGCTCGGCCAGTCCAGCACGCTTTGTGGCAATGACTTTCCAAATACTTTCGGGAGTTCTAGTCGCTGCTTCAGAAAGCTCTTGCGAGGATTCACCTATAGAAGACGACGAGGTAGATGGAGTCGAACCAAATTGGTTTTCTCTATCAGCCTGCATGACTGAGATGTTATGATTCACATCTTTAGCGATCACGTGAAGCTTTCCAAGGAAACCGGCAAGTAAATATGGAGACTCTGAATCAGCAAGGTCACGGACGGGTACATCTCCTTCAATTGCTTTCCAAGAATCATCTTGATGATCATACACTTTGATCCGAGCACTATCAAGAGAGCTCGAGGGATCCAGTGCATATAACTCTTCATCAACGATGACACTCAACTTCGTCCCTGCCTGCCTGGCCGGCCAACCCTCTCCCATGCCATTAGGCATTTCAACCCACGAATTTGATTCCGGATCATATACCTCCCCTCCAACATCGACGAAAAATGGCCAGCAATATAAACTTTGAGGAACATATAGTTTCCCCCTATATGATGTCATTCCGGTTGCAATAGGCTTCAGCAAATCAGATAGAAAAGCAGTTGGTAGCCCCTGAGCTTTTGAAAATGGCATGCTAGGGATTTCGGTCCATATACCGGAACAAGGATCAAATACTTCTGCACATTGAAGAGGGGTGAGACCAGCACGACCACGGGTGACACCTCCGACAACATAAAGCTTGTTGTTTAAGACACCTGTCTTACAGTAAGCTCGACCAGTAGACATTGGCGTCACTTCACTCCAATAATTAACACTTGGATCATAACGCCAGACAGACCTCATGGCTGAAGCCCTGCAAAAACCACCCAGGACATAAAGGCAGCCATTGACAGCACAGATGGCACAACCACAAAACGGAATTTGATCCCACACATCCTTCCTGCCAAGCCAGCCTCTTATGGCATCTGCAATTCTAGCACTTGAACCGACAATGTTCCACGCCCGAAATCCAGATAAGCCCCTCCTAGAACCATCTTCAGCAGCAACATTAGGCATTGGAGGCAATCTTTGCCATATCCGGGACAGGGGGTCGAAGGCATACCACACAAGCTTATCGCTGTCGATTCTCGTCAAAATGTAGAGCCACTCCTCAGTTGTTCCAAGTTCTTTTCTTAACCTATAAAGTTCTCCGCCCATAATAGCAGCTTTCCAGCTCCTGGAGACCAGCTTTGCATTAAAATGCCAAATTCTCGGGAGTCGGGCGAGGATCTGAATGGATATTTCATCTGGAAGGCTAGGAAATAGCCGCGGATTCTCATCCCAAAAGCTTGATGATGTCCTTTGCCGCTTACGCGCTTCAATCTGTGAGACCTCGAAGTGTCCACTTGTGCTTGCCTTTTGACTATATAAACTCAATCTAGCTCCCATTTAGGTTTCTTCTTCTTTACCTTCCTATCTATAAGAAAAATTAGTATCTATGACTCGTTCAATCCTCTATTGCATGTATTCCAAATCCATCGTCTTGCTAAAGGAGATATCCAACAAGTATAAGATCAGAAAAAAGGAAACAAGAACGAGGAAAACAATAGCATAATGATTCGTTATTATAATTTCACATCCTACCAGCACTCAATCAAATAATAAATTACCAAATACAATATCACTTGATCATCAAAATCAGTTTCCGAGGAAGATGAGATGAAAATAGAATAGCCAGGAAAATGGCGACGAGCTCCAACTGTCGCTCAAAAGAGCTTATTAATGATAAATGAACACAGCAAGCTATTTGCAGAAAGAAAGAATGAACTACCAAATTCCTATTCCGAACACATGCATAAAACAGAGCGATCAATTGATGATCATCAGCCAAAAATTCACAAACCACTTCTTAGATACCAGAACCCATTATCTCCAATAACTTTATGATTTAAATTTTTTCCATATTAAAATTAGAAAATCAAATTGAATTGCAATTCATACAATCAAAATTGAGCCAAAATAAATTCCTAGTCAGACAAATAAATAAATAAATTAAACCGACCCCATAAATAGGAAATTTCCAATCATAAATCATTGACAAGGATCCATAAATAAAAATTCCGAAATTTTACTTTCTTGGAACGATCCCCCAAAAAAATCACAAAGCATCTGAAAAACAAAGCGAGCCCAGATAATAAATCATAAAGAATTTCAAGGAGAACCGACCAAATTAAATCCCCCGAAAAAAATAATTCAGACAAATAGATACCCACATATAAGAACAACAAAAATAAAAACACAAATTCTATTAACAAAAAAACTGGGTTTTACCTCGATGAAAAGATATAGAATTTGAGATTTGAATAGAGAAATAGAGAGAAATTATTGAACAAAGGACAGTTTGGACAACATGATGTGGTTTTTAGATATAGGGACCTTGATGCCACTTCCACAGCCTTTGGTGACTTTTATGAGCATTTGGTGTTGTGTCACTCGCTACTGCATAATACAAATGATTCTTGAAAGAAATGAATTGAATTAATTAATTAAATATGAGGAAAAGGAGAATTTTTTTATTTTGGATAATGATTTGATTAGAGGCTATTTAATTACTTAAAAATGACTTCGGTTAGACTATATTACAATGAGAAATGAATTATTAAGGATAAGTTTTTATTAGAAGCTCTTAATTGATTTAAAAGGACTTTGGTTCGACTAAATTGTAATGAGAAACGAACTATTTTACTTCTAGAATTCTTGAACAATATTTAGGTAGTCCCTTAAGTTCTAGGTAATTATACAATATACAAACAAATGTTGAGCTCACATGCATTTTATAGACTTTTAGACCGACTCGTCAAAGTCGAGTAGCATATATCAAATACTACAAGTCGTATAAAATATCTACAAAAGGATCCTGGCCCCATGAGTTTGACACCTCCATTTGCGGTCCAAAATAAATAAAATGCATTCGAGCTCAACATTTATTGGTGTATTGTATAATTACATGGAACTTAGGGGAATACCTAAATATTGTTCAAGGATTCTTGAAGTACAATAATTCTTGAACTAACTTCTAGTTATCTTAATATTAAGGTAAACAAACTCGTCTGAAAAATGATGACAACGAGATTCAAACTAACCTCTACTTGTTATAGTACTATAATAAACAAACTTGTCTAAAACTAAAAACTCATTGAAGAAAGAGTGTTTTTTTTTTCCGGAGTTACGATCTAAAGAGATCATAAATTATTATACAATGTCGATGAATATTATTGAGATTGAAATATGGTCTAGACTGATCATGACATGGCCCAAACTTATACGTGACCTCCCATTATTGAAAAAAATATTGGTCAATCTTAGGAATCAAAAACCATGTCTATTTAGTATTTACATTCCTAAAGGGTGATTAGTTTAGCTTAATTAAGGTAGGAAATATGTGGCTTGTTCACACACGTATTCGCTAGTTTGGTATCAGTGTGATCTGTACTCAAAACTATTTCTTTCTGCTTTTTTCTAGTATTTGTTATGTCCTAGACAATCAAAGTAGGGATAACAAACGAGCATAGCCTTTTGCCCTCTCGATTCATCCTAACTGAGTTCATGAGTGGCTCTAACTTATTTTGTGACAAACAATAGATCAGCCAATCTTATATTTTTTTTACGATTTAACTCATGGATCGGCTCATATTTTGGTTTGTTTTATTCTTTTCGAAAAGGAGCCGACTTGTAAGCTCGTGGATGGTTTGATTCGATCCATGAGGCCCATGAGCCAAAGAGTCGAACAACACCTTGTTTGTGGACACGTGCCGAACTTGATTATCTAAGGATCGAGTCGGCTCGGCTCAATCAATTGTCATTTCCTAAATCAAAAAATGACTGCTAATACAATGTTATTATGACTTCAATTATTTGGTAATGACTTATCAAATAAATGGACAATATTTTTGATGATGCTAATTAAAGTAAATAAACAGGATTTGAGAACATCAAGCCTTCATTTTCAATCTTTTTCACATGTGACAACTAGGCGATTTTGGAGACGACTTAAACGTAATTCTAGTCTTATTTATAATATATATAAAGATAGCAACGAGAGAATAGAAATAGATAAAAAGGATGAAAGTATACATATTCTTGAAGTTTTGTGCTGTGCCTTCTAAACAAAGAAATAGGTTTTGTTTACTAAAATTTTAATACAAAGGGGTTTTTAATTAACTTTTATTTCTATATATTTGAATATGTTACCTTTTGTAAAAATAAATTTTGAGTATGTTTGGCAAATATTTATAAACATAATTACTTGCTAAAATTCAATCTACATATTATGTGGAATGTCCATATACTATCCACTTATTTACCAAACATATGCTACTTGTTACGTCTCGTCAATTTATAAATACTTACTAAAAGTCAATCTACATATTATGTAGAATGTCTATATACTATCCACTTATTTACCAAACATATGCTACTTGTTACGCCTCGTCACCAAGGCTCTAAATCAATGTGCTACTTAGCAATCCACGTGGACAGAAAGTCAACAGAGACACGGGTGTTCAAAATGCAAAGAAATTACGTAGATAACGAGGTGCTACCTCAATTAGCATAGCACTACACTTGGGCTGATGCACTGCTTAAAGAGACGAAGAAAGGAGCTGAAATCCCCTACTAAGAAGATCAGCTCCGAAGCTCATAAACCGACGTTGTCTCTTGCAAGATTTGAGTATCTTTTAGAAGTGATTTATGTAACAATTGTAATAGAAGATGTCAGGGTGTCAGCCTATTGTGTAGGGCGGTTGACCCCTTATCAATATATTGATTGTATGAATAGACAATGATGTGAAATCTCAACTAAGGAGATGAGACCATGTGGTTCTGATCCAACGAATACCACGTCGGCCAATGCAATATAAATAGATCATTTTGTAACTTAGAAGGGGTGGTTGGGGGGTGATTAGAGTTAGAATTATCACTTTTTCATATCTGGAACTCTCAAGTATGGAATCACGAAGAAATATTGACAAATACTCTTACACACATTTGTATTTTCATTTTTTTATCATACACTAGGTACAAGAACTATATAAGTAGATGATTTTATAATTTACAATACTCTCATTTTATAATTTACAATACTCTCTTGTTTTCTATCCTTCCACATATTCTAGTAATATGTTTGGTTATTAGTTTTGGTTCTCGTTTGGTGATCATTGATAGCGTGATTATCTTTTATTTCACTCGTCGAAACTCGAACATCTTTGTTTTTCGCCTTGAAGCACTTGTCGCGTCCAAATCTGTCTCATTTCTCACCATTTCTCCAATAGAAACGTGCCGAAATTGATTTGACGTGGCAAGAATGAGTCTGATATCTATTGACTCATTTTCTGGGGTCAACACTACTTATTTTAAAATTAATTTTTACCTACTCTCAAAACAAGTGTCATGTTCAAATTTCACCAATAAAAGTATTATTTAATTTTAAAGTTTTACTTATTTACTCCTAAGTGA
Source organism: Fraxinus anomala (assembly GCA_903798345.1). NCBI lineage: Eukaryota > Viridiplantae > Streptophyta > Magnoliopsida > Lamiales > Oleaceae > Fraxinus > Fraxinus anomala. The sequence continues at coordinate 15,240 of CAIGRN010024435.1, forward strand.
ATCTCTTGATCTTAGCCAAACATACTCTAATTTCTGCATGCACGCCAGTACTGACATTTGTTTCCTATTTATTAAATGTTCTATGGATTGTCATCGAGATGACGATTAAGTTGAAAGACTTCTAATTTAGATTGGATGCGATGTCTATTAAATATGCATTTAAATTTAAATTTCATCTCGAAAAGATTCAATTTATAATTCAAAAGAATTGTTTACTTGTATTTATAAGCTCTAAAATAAAAATAAGAAAATTGAGATGAAGAGAGAGAAAATTTAATTGTGTTTGTGAAAATAAAAAGAAATATATGGGGGGAGAGAGATGATAAATCTTCAAGTTTTGCTTACTCACTTCATCTAATAGAGCTTCTAGGTTTAGACGGTCTTCTTCCTAATGTCTATTTTTTCTTTTGCCATGTCATCCATATCCATTATTGTGGGAGCACTCTTATTGAATAAGCCCTTCAATGAGCATTCTCTAAATTATACATTATGTGTTGAAAATCTAGACCAATTTTCTGATTCACCACAAAAATACTTCTCTAACAAAATATCAATATATATAGAAATAACAATTACAAAAATAAAAGAATATTTTTTGGTACATCTTAGTTGAGAAATAGTTTTACTTGTGTTGTCATAGATTCTACATTTGGCATGGATCTCCAAATTGTTATTGCAATTACAATGGTTTGACTGCATAGGATAGTTGAATGGAGAAGGTGCACAAACACTATAGATTTGGTTACATGGATTCATTTTAGTGGAGGGGGTAAAAAAATGTTGAACGAGTAGATATATATGTAATATGTATATTTAAAAACTTATACATATAATTCTGTGTAAATCGAGAAATTATTAAGAATTATTGATAAGTGTAGTTTCTACACTTATTCGGGGTCCTAAATCATGATATTTTATTGTCTTTTGAATAAAATTCTACCTAATTTAAGTTATGTTGTATTTTGTAGGTAAAACTTTATGTTTAATGAAAAATTGGAGAAAAGAATGTAAAAACGACTAAAAATGACAAAATTCAAAGATTTAATTTGCTGACCAGTAAAGTACTCTAAGGCCATTAAAAATATATTGTTTTTAATTCTCTATATTTTATGCTATTGGACGAGTATACTTTGCTTTATTGTTCTTTAAAAAGTTTTAAAGAATCTATTAATATCTATCTAGGAAGCCAAATATTATCCGCATTAGATAGAAATAGAGGTGACTCATCTTTACATATCAAGAAGCAATTCACTAAGCTTTCTATCTCTTAGTGTCAGAATTTCTTGATAAAAGATCCTAAAGATTTTAAGAAGAGAGAAAAAAATTCATCATTTTTGTATCCAAAATTGAAAAATCTAATTCTTCTAAACTGCTATTACTATCTTCAGAATTATTTATAATTTCTAAATTTTCTAATTCATCATCTGTATAAATATTATATACTGAACTATAAAATTCATTATCAGATAACTCTATAATATTACATTGTATATCTTCAATTATTATGGATGTAGCTACTCATTCTTTATTTTTATATTTATTGGGGAATTTATAAGCAAAATGTTTAGAGTCTCCACAAATATAACATTTACGATCTTTTTTAGTTTTTGGTTTTCTAACGTATCTATTATAGTTAGGTTTTCTATTCTTGTAATATGTTCTACCAGGTCTAATATTATATTTCTTTTTATCTTTATATTGTCTTTTATATTTATATTTTTTTATCCTTTTTATATAATTTCTTCTTTCTTCTTCTAGTATCATAGGTCTATGGTGTATATAAATCTGAGAAAAAAGAATAATTTAATTTTTTTATTTGATTTCTAGCTATATCTTCTATACAATATTCTTTTAATTTATCTGTTATAAATTTTATGGTAGCGTTAATAGTTACTTCTTTCGTTGGTCTTGATTCTAGATCTTTTCTAATCTTATCATTTCATGGTGGTGGTATCTTTCTATATAATCTTTCAAGAATAGGTACGTCTAGTGCTAATCTTGTTGTACTTGCTAGTCTTTCAAAGTCTAATAAGAATGATTGTATATATTTCATATTGCTAATATTTAATTTTTCCAAGTCTTCTAAAACTTTATTTTGTTCGTAAGTGTTATCTCTACTAGGATCAGATCCTATAATTAATTCTCTAATAAAACTTGTAAAATTTCTAAGGTTATCTCCTCCAGCCATTCTTAACCTAATTTCATCTGGTTTTAATCTCTTAGCAGTAACATATATATCTAATGCTGTTTTTCCTAAATAAGTTTCTAAATAAGCCCATATTTTTTCTACAGTCATTTGTATAGGTACACTATTATATGCTCTTATTACAGAATTAATTCTAAAATTAATCATCTATCACTTGCTAATGGTAGACTACATCCTTCCTCACATATAGAACCAGAAGATAATCTATAAAGTTTAGAATGTTTAAAACATTTATCTTTAGAAACCTTAAAGACTGATTTTATACCAAGAACCAAAGAATTAATAGTTTTCAATAAAACATCATCTACGATAGATAGTATTGATAGAATTTTACAATTAGCTGAAAAAATACAGATAATAGGAGAAGATCCCATAAAACATTGGGATAAAAATAAAATTGAAGCTAAATTAGAAATCATAAACGATAATATAAAAAAAAGAACGGCGGAAATCAAACATACTAATTAGATTTAAAGTTAATAAGACCATCTAGAAGTCAACGTAGATCAGCAGCTTTTATGGTTAGAAATCATAGTGAAAGTAAAATAGGTAAAGCTAGAATAGTTATAAATTATAAAAGATTAAATGATAATACTATAGAAGATGGAAATAAGATACCAAATAAAGATAAGTTAATAAATAAAATACAAAATAGTAAAGTATTTTCAAAATTTGATTATAAATATGAATTTTGGCAAATAAAAATGGCAAAAGATTCTATTCCTTGGACAATTTTTACTACACCACTAGAACATTTTGAATGGTTAGTTATGCCTTTTTTGAATTAAAGAATGCACCTTCTATTTTTCAAAGAAAGATGGATAGTATATTTAATTCCTTTTCATTTATTTGCGTATATGATATCTTAGTACAGAGTAAAAATCAGAAAGAACATATGAAACATTTAGAAATCGTTTTAAATAAATTCATAGAAAATGGTTTAATTATAAGTAAAAAGAAAATGGAAATAAATAAACAAAAATTGAATTTTTAGGAATAATTTTAGGAGAATGACAAATTCAGTTGCAACCACATATAGTGCAAACAATTTTATAGTTTCCAAACAAAATAGAAGAAACTAAAAAATTACAAGCATTTTTAGGAATTTTAAATTATGCTAGATATTTTATTAAAGATTTAGGAAAGAAAGTAGGACATTTGTTTAGTAAAATATCAAGTAAATGATAAAAATATTTTAATCATAGTTAGAAAAATAAAAGAAGAAATTAAAAATTTACCACCATTATAATTACCATTAGACAACGAATATAAAATAATAGAAACAGATGGATGTGAACTAGGATGATGAGGAATTTTATATTCCAAACCAAATAAATACAGTGATAAAAAAGAGAAAAATATTTGTAGATATGCCAGCGAAAAATATAAAATAAAAGAAAAATACTTGACTAGTTTAGATTATAAAATAATGGCCATCATATATAGTATAGAAAGCTTTAAATTATTTTTAAATACCGAATTCACAATTAGAACATATTGTGAGGCCATACTAAAATTTATTAAATTTTTTTTTTTTTTTTTGATAAAACAAGACATAAAAGATGATTAAAATTATATGAAATATTAAACAGCTATAAAATTAATATAGAACAACGCTGAGAATTTAAGTAGACAAGTTATAATTTTTTTAACTTATTATTTTCATGGTGCAGATGGATTAGAGGATGATGAATTTTGGGAATGTCACTCTAAGAGTGGCCCCACAAGGATCTAATCTCCGATTCAGAGAAAATAATTTAGAAAAACTATTAGAAAGAGAGCGTTGTCTACTAGATAATCTTTGAATGGTACGTGATTCTAAGCAAAAATTAGACAGTATTAATACTTTAACTAATCATTTTAGACAGATTCATAATTAAGTAGAAAGCAGAAATTTTAATTTCTTTGCAGTAGTTAAAGGTAAAAAGTCTGGTATATATAATTATTTGCCAGAAGTTTTGCAACAAGTAGAAAGATTTTCAGACCCCTTTTTCAAATGATTTTACACATTAGAAGAAGCTTTAAATTTTTGTAGAGAAATGATAGGATTTAACTTTTATATATCCGAAAGAGTTAGACTATGCAACCCTCTACTTCTCAAGCGTCATCTTCATCTTCAATACAACTTTATGATAGTTGTGAAACTATGACCAAAGTTGTTAGAAATTTAAATATTAGAAAGAAGTCATTAGAAGAAAGATTACGATTCTTGAAGACGAAATATCATCATCTCAACAGATTATTAGTAAATATCAAAATGAAATTCTTCAGCTACATGACAGTTTAGAAAGATTATGTTCTAATGATATTGTTGAAAAACCTATCTTGAAAGATTTATTGAATTAACAGATTCTATAGCTGTAGGGCAAGAAAAAACTCTATATGAATTAGAACAGAAAATTAGCGATTGTGCCAGTATTGTCCGAAGCACAATAAAGGAGTCGGTTATACAAGAAATTATCGATTTCTCTCAAATTCTAAGCCATTATCACAACAAAAATCGATACTTTCTTAAACATGGCCCCAAATATAAATCAGTCAATAACTCAGCTTTTCTCAGATATAATTATCCTACAATTTCTTTTGATTACACAATTTTTGAAGAAGAAGAACTTTTTTATCCAGCTTTAAAGTTTGGCATAATAGACACCATATACGTTCTAAATAGATCCTTCAAATTTTTCCACCCAAACTTAAACAGACTTTTAATCAGTTAAAAGACCACCCTTTGATGATTCAATTTATTTCCATACCATCCCTTGTAAATAAGGGCATAATAATTCCAGCTTATCACCATATATTAATATATGAAGGAGCTAAAAGATTTCGACATTCCAAAAAGACCAATACAAAAATAATAGTTTGACAAATTGATTACGAAAGACGAATCTCAGAGACCGTGGCAATAATGGAAGCTCAAGATAATAGTTCCAGACTTGTAGCTCAATGGAACAATGAAGTTATTTTCTGTCAAGAACATCTTGCATTAAGAGTTAAAACGGAAAAAATTCCAGCACCTAATATTGAACAAAAGTAGCTATATTTGATAGCTTTTCAAGAAACAAATGATGAATCAACAGAAAGACAATCAGACACAGAAGAAGAAGAAGAATAATACATATCAGATGGCCAAACTAATGAAATGGATGAAGACCTAGAAGCAACCTATATAGAGATGATGGACAGATAGGCAATTAAAGAAGAAAAGATTTAAAGGAAGAGCAACAGACAGGCATTAAATGAAAAGAAATGTGAAGAGAAGCAAAAGACAGATGAATAGTCTTTGAAGGACAATTATCAATTTAAAGAAGTCTAAGATAGATTCAAAAGATAAAGTTTTCAGAAAAATTCTCACAAGTGTAAAAGAGACATTTGATTCTTTAATTATATACCAAACACTTGTAAAGTGATACAATTTTTTCTTTTTAAAAAACACACAGTTGTAAAGTTGAAAAGACGTGATGTACCAGCGTCTATAAATACCAATATCACTCACACAAAGAAAAGATACCGAGAAAAATTATCATCATAGCACACTATAACACTTGCACTCAAAAATTCAAAGACATCTTTGTAAATTCAATTTTGTAAATTCAAAGATTTCAGAAATAAAAAGTAAGTTCTTCACACTTTCTCTTATTTATAATTCTCGTTTACTTTATTTAATTTTCGAGCAAGGCCTAAAAGAGAAAACACCAAGTAAGCAATTAATTTATTTAAAAAATTATATTATATTATATTTTTTAAATGTAATCTTAACACTTTTAGCCTTTTTATTCTGAATTCCATGACCAAAAGGATAAAGTAATCATATGAGTTAAGTTGGCTATTTTACTTATTAAGTAAGTTTGTTCAAGCAGAGATAATAATTATATATTCATGCAGACGGAAAAAGGAAGGGGTAAACAAGGGAGAAAGACCGGCTGAAGTAGAAAAAAGAAAGAGAAAAGAAAAGTCAAAATGAAGAAACGGTTGCCGCAACAAAAAGAAAGAGAAAAGAAAAGAAGAAAAGAAAGGAAACTGTAAACACCGGAAATTTTCACATTTATTTAATTTTTGGTGATATCTTTCTAATTTTGCATGTTTTTATTTTTATAATATGAATAACTAATTTTTATATTAGGGAAAATAATGTAGTCGACTTGTGATCCTTTATTTTTCTATTCAAGATATATGTGATTTATTTATTTATGTGTTGGTTTTCTTATAAGTTTAATGCATTAAATTACTTGTTCACTAATTTGACGATTATATAAATCTTTTACGAATTGAGAGGTGAGTTTGAGATTTAAACCATATAATAAAATTCGGTAAATTAGTATAACGTGTAGAGATACATATACTAATTATTGCGATCATAATATGAATTCTTAGAACCAGTGTTTCGTTTAACTAAAATTGATTCGCATAGAGATATGAAATTTAATTAGTTAAATAAACTCAATGAGGACTCGAGAGGGGTAAATTGAATACAATATAAGAATTCGATCGAACACTACATTAGGTTATGAATTTTGAATTAGGAATTAAGGTGATCAATATATGACATTGTTACGCCCTAATAGTTATCACATATTTGAATCTTTAATTATTCGTTGTTTGAAATCTTTTTATATTTTTAATTAGTTAAAAGTATGTAGGAAAAATAATCACAACCATCATAATTATTTACTTGATTTTGTCAAATAAGATTTAGAAAAATTAGATTAAATCCTAAAGTATAGTTTTCATAGGAACGATATTTGGACACAAATGTCCCATATACTACTTGTTATGATATCGTATACTTGCGATATAAAAAACGCAACAAGTTTTTTGCGCCGTTGTCGGGTACTATTTACTTTTAGTCTTAGTTTATTTTATTTTTAACTGTTATTTGATTTGATTTGATTTTATTTTATTACAAAAAAAGTGTTTGTTGTATGCTCCGTATCTGAGACGACAATTTTGAACCGTTTGACTCGAAAATAGAACGTACTTTCAGACGAAGACGCAAGGACCACAAACAAAAACAACAACAACATCAANATGCTCCGTATCTGAGACGACAATTTTGAACCGTTTGACTCGAAAATAGAACGTACTTTTAGACGAAAATGCAAGGAACAAAAACAAAAACAAAAACAAAAACAATATCAAATCGCTGACGGTCAAAATATTCTTATTCCTATTCAGCCAATTGGACATGTGGCCGCAAGAGTAGCAGCGCCACCGGATCAGCAGCAGGAGCGAGGGGAAATAAACAAATAAGACTTGCCAGTTTCAATGTTTTTGACGTCTATAGCTGCACATGCGCGCTCCAGTATTGTATATCCAGATTTCAGGGTAAATAATTTTCAGATAAGGACGAAGTGGATCAATTTGATGAGCAACACTCTCTAATTCTACGGGTTACCTCATGAAAATCCGAACACGCATATCTCCAAATTTCTCAGAAATGGTCAAAACTTCAATACTCCAGGGGTCATGAAGATGCTATTAAGTTGCGACTATTTCCATATACACTGAGAGATTCTGCATTGGAGTGGTTAGATGTTGAACCTCATGGGAAGAACTGACCAGAAAATTCCGCAATAAATTCTTCCCATAGGCGAAAGTAGTTAAAATCAGATTGAAAATTCAAACTTTCCAACAGAAAAATGGAGGGAGCTATCATGAGACATGTAATAAATTCAAAGAGCTGATGTGAAAGTGTCCAAATCATGGAATCACAATAGGTAATCAAGTGAAGTACTTCTACACCAGATTCTCACCACCGTCAAAATCTCAAATGGATTCCTCTACTGGTGGATCAATCATAGGAAAATTAGTACAACAATCCATAGATTTATTTGAGTTAATTTTCACTACACATTCAATGTTTTCATCAGAAAGGGTGGTACCACCGAGAGCATCTGGGATGTATGAATTAGATAGTANTGCCGATGGGTCGATCATAGGAAAATCGGTACAACAAACCATGGATTTATTTGAGTTAATTGCCACTACACATTCAATGTTTTCATCAGAAATAGCGGTACCACCGAGAGCATCTGGGATGTATGAATTAGATAGTACATCATCTACCAACGCGCAAATAGTAGCTTTGAAAAAACAGGTAGAGCTATTGGTGAAATCACAAACGAGAAGAGCACATGTAGTGATGGGTGTGCTATCATGTGAAAACTGTGGAGCTAACAATTTGATAGAAAATTGTATGTCTATGGGCTTTCCCGAGGAATAAGTCAACTTCATTCAAAATGGGTCCCGCAATTTTAACCCATATTTACAAATATATAATCCGGGATGGAGACAGCACCCGAACTTCAGATGATCTAATAATCAACAATGGAATGGTTCAAATAATGCCAACATGAGAACAAACCAAGTTTGGGGGAGATGTGTCATCAATATGTGCAGAAAACAGACAAAGTATTCCAACAAATACTAATTTTCAAAATCAGCAAGTATCTATAAAAAAGTTAGAAACATAGATTTGACAGATAGCTCAACAACTTGCAGAATGCCCACGGGGATCATTGCCAAGCAATACAATAACAAATCCTAAAGAGCAAGTGATGACAATGAGAGTAGTGTAAAACAATCAACCCAAAGCTCATGTAGAAGTTAAAGCATATGTACCTCCACTTCCATTCTCCCAAAGACTTCGAGAGAAGTCAATGGAGGAAAATATTTATGCTATAACTACAAGGAGTGGGGTACAATTACAAGAGATTACTGTGAAATGACCAGAAAGAAAAGATGTCTAGGAAGATGTTGAAGAAGCTATAATGGAGGAAAAATATGCACTCACCTCAATTGAGAATGAAGAAAGTACAGAAGTATCCACTACCATGGCACCAAGTCCAGTCAAGACTTACTTACCTCCCATTCATTTTCCTCAAAGGCCCAAGAAGAAAAAATAAGACACAAAATTTGAAAATTTTCTTTACGTTCTCGAGAAACTCCAGATCAATATTTCGTTGATTGATGCGATATTACAAATTTCAAATTACACAAAATTTTTGAAAGAGATGTTAACAAAGAAAAGAAAGCTTTCAGAGTTTGAAATTATGGCATTAACGGAGAAAAGTAGTGCAATAGTGCAAACCAAATTGCCTCCCAAGTTGAAAGATCCCGAGAGTATTACTTTGCCTATTTCAATTGGAAATTCTCGTGTTATTAATGCATTGTGTGACACAGGTGTTAGTATAAATCTAATGTCATATTTTGTTTACAGGAAATTGGGATTGGATAAAGTCAAATCAACATCAATAACGCTGCAACTAGCTGAGACAACACGTTCAAAGTCACGTCACAAAGTTGAGGATGTGCTCATAAAAAGGAAATTTAATATTTTCGGTGGATTTCATTGTGCGGGACATACCAAACGATTGAGATATTCCAATTATATTAGGGCGGCCATTCTTAGCAACATGTCAAACTTTAATTGACATGAAGAATGGTGAGCTAATATTGAGGGTGGAGGAAAAATAAGAGATATTTAATCTTTATATCTCATTTGAGAAACCTTTCAACAAAAGTAATTGTTATAGAATTGATGAAGAAGAGCCACCTGATCAACGAAGCTGTCATAATAGAAAATCAAATTTCGGTAGGCTTCTTGGTAGAGATGAAAATGAAAAAATGAAAATATCAAAATATGGAGAGAAAAAAGGCTGCATAAATGAAAATTGCACAAAGTGCAATGATGACATAACTTGGTTTGACCCACCATGATCAAACATGGCATAAAGTTAAGCTAATGAAGTCAAAGAAGCGCTTCTTGGGAGGCAACCCAAGCTTTCTTCCTTTTTATTTATTCTGTTTTCGAATTTTCGAATTATTTAGTTTAGTTTATTTTAAGTTTATTTGTGACCCGTTCCCCTTAGGTCTTCGATATATTAGTTGGTTTATTAGATGTTAGAGTTAAGTAACACTTGTTCCAATTATTTGATCTTAATGCTTTATTTGATTTTTTAGGAACATGATGTCGTGGAACATTTAAATCAAAATTGACCAATGAGACAACGAGACCAATAGGAAAGTTAGCCATTGAATTACAAGCCATATCAGGGGAGTCTTTTCCACACTTTCTTCCCCACCCCTTTATATGCCAAAAAAAACATAAAAATAATAAAAAAATATTTTCTTTTTGTGTGCTTGTGTGAGTTAGTTGGCCTGACTAGCAATGACGAATATATTAATGATGAATAAGTTACATGTTTAGATTAATTTTTGCTTTATCATGTGAAATTTGATATATCAATAGCCATGAATTAAGTTAAGTATTGTGTAACAATGAGTTGATTTCATAATTGGATATGTTGAAATGGTGGACCATAAATGTTAAACCCAAAACAACTAATTTTTACATTATTGGACCAAATTAGAATAGTGGAAGGGGGGAGGGGGGGAAGGGGGGATTTCACCGTTGTAAGAAGATGTTGAAATAAATATGGATTCCATGTGTGATTAAAAATCTTGTGTGAATTGTCTAAAGTTAATATGATGCAATTGGATGAAAATCTCAAGTTAGAGGCCGTTTTACTTGAACTGATGTTAAATGAGGGACATTGTACTAGTCAATGCATTAAAAAATTTTTAATAGAAAATTTCTCTTCGTAACATTTATGACTCGAGCAATTAAGCCTACAAAGGTCTTTAAAAATTGGTGCCCTATTGTCATCTGATTTGGGAGTCATCGGTCAAAAGTTTGTTTCATGAGTCATTTAGAAAGTTTAAGGGAGATAATATTTTAAAGAAAGAAAAAAATTATTCTAAAAAAAAAATTCAGAAAATGCAGGTGCATGAAACAGAAGACCCATCAAATCTCTTGGTTAAGTCTCAAATACTTGTTTGAGAAAATTTGACTTTTGATAAGAGATTGTTAGCCGAGTTAAGTCCTAAAATTTGAAGCAATCAAACTTAATGGATAATCCTTGTTTATTGAAATATTGAAAGAAATATTGAACTGCAATTTGTGAAATTTTTTCAAACTAGAGAGGTGTGGGTAGTAAAAATAAAATAAAATGCAACATTAGTTTACACACTGGAAAAGAGTGAAAAGAATAAATTTGGGGGTGTGTGAATCTTACGAGTGATGAAAGAAAATATTTGACCATTGAGGGTCGGGAATTGAAACAACTTATGGATTCATAATGCTATGCTTAATTTTTTACACACATACGTCGATTTTACAGTGAAAATTTGGATTTTAATTTTTGTATTGTGATTTTGAAGATGTGCATAGATTCGTTATTATAATTTCAATCCCGAGATAAAAAGTCAGGTTAGCTAGCTAAATCTTGTTGCTTTACTTGATTGACTGGCCACCAATTAAGTAATTAGCATTGCTTGTTTGTGTGTTTGTTAGATTTTAAGTTAGATTTTAGTTTTGTTTGAGGACAAATAAAGATTCAAGTTTGGAGTGTGATAAGTATAATTTATACAGTTATTCGAAATCCTAAATCATAATATTTTATGGATCATACTAGGGGTACATTACTTTTCACAGAAGGGTTCACATATGGGCCAAGTGGCGCCCCCCTATTAGAGGGGCGCCATTTTATTGTATTTTGAATAAAATTCTACTTAATTTATGTTATATTGTATTTTGTAAGTAAAACTTTATGTTTAATGAAAATATGAAGAAAAGAATGCAAAAGTAGCGAAAAATGACAAAATTCAAATATGAAATATTGGAGAGAAATATTACATTAAATAAAGAATTAGAGAAAAGAAAGGGCATATGGATACGCACGGAGAGAGGGGAAAGAACCCATTGGCGACTGTTGGAAGATAATAATTATATATTCACGTAGACGGAAAAATGAAGGGGGAAACAGGGGAGAAAGACCGGCTGAAGCAGAAAAAAGAGAGAAAAGAAAAAGTCAAAAGGAAGAAAACGACTGCTGTAGCAAAAAGAAAAGAGAAGAAAGAAAAGAAAAGAAGAAAAAGAAAAAAAGAAAGGAAGCTGCAAACACTAGAAATTTTTACGTTTCGTTAATTTTTGATGATATTTTTATGCTTTTGCGTGCTTTTATTTTTACTATATGAATAACTAATTTTTATATTAAGGGAAACAATGTAGTCGACTTGTGATCTTTTATTTTTCTATTCAAAATCTATGTGATTTATTTATTTATGTTTTGGATTTATTATGAATTTAATGCATTAAATTACTTGATTACTAATTTGATGATTATGTGAATATCTTATGAATCGAGATGTGAGTTTGAGATTTATACCATATAATAAAATCAGATAAATTAGTATAACGTGTAGAAATACATATACTAATTATTGCGGTCATAATATGAATTCTTATAACCAATATTTCGTTTAACTAAAATTGATTCGCGTAGAGATATTGAATTTAATTAGTTAAATAGGTTCTTAGAACTCAAGATGGTTAAATTGAATACAATAGAAGAATTCGAACGAACACTACATTAGACTATGAATCTTGAATTGTGAATTAAGGCGATCAATAGATGAAATTGTTATGCCCTGATATTTATCACATATTTGAATTTTCGATTATTTGTTGTTTGCAATTTTTTATATTTTCAACTAGTTAAAAGTAGTTAGGAAAAATAATCACAATCATTATAATTATTTACTTGATTTTGTCAAATAGGAGTTAGAAAAATTAGATTAAATCCTAAAGTATAGTTTTCGTGAGAACGATACCGGAACTTAAAGGTCCACATACTACTTGTTATGATATCGTACACTTGTGATATAAAAAATACAACAATTATGCTTCTTGTACATTCCTTGTTGGCATCAAGGTTGACATCTTCCATGTGGAAGAAATTTGGTCATTGATTGAAAAAAATATTGTTAAAATTAAAGTAAAAAAATCTATCTAACTCGTTAAACTTGATTTACATAACATAGACTGAAAATTTAAAGAATTAATCTACTTGTACCTAAAATTTTGACAACATTTTTGACAAAATGCCACATGGCGGCCCTCTATTGGCATTTTGTCAAAAAAATTGTCAAAACTTTCGGTACAGCTAGCATGGTTGTTGATTGATACTGAGGGCTGCCATGTGGCATTTTGTCAAAAATATTGTCAATCTTTTCTGTACAAGTAGTGTTGTTGAAATTTAAAACCCATCAAAACTTGAAATAAATACTTGTATTTGTGTGGTGCATATAGATAGGAGAGCAAAGATCAAAAGTAGAGGCGAAGAAAATGTCCACATGGATGGTCCCATCAAAGAAGATGAGGATGGAGTTGATGACCTTATTGGTCCGAAATCTATCTAAAGGAATTCCTAGATTTCACTTGTCCTACTTGGCTCCATACAAATCAATCCTTTTAATTTTCCCACTTCAGATAAACCATATAGCCAGTTTCAGTATCAGTGTCAATTTGTCTAGGGAAGAGTGAGAGTTAATAGAGAGAAATATGGCTTCGACATCAGCTGCATTGGTGAATGGATTGGGCTCTTCTGCATTCTTGAATGGTGGCAAGAACACCCAGATTTTGTTGTCAGCACCAATTGCAGCTAGAACTGCAGTGCCTCCTAAGAGGTTTACTGTGGTTGCAGCTGCTGCTCCTAAGAAGTCTTGGGTTCCTGGTGTTAGAGGTGGTGGCAACTTCATCGACCCCGAGTGGCTCGATGGCTCGTAAGTATCACTATCCCAACTGCTTGCCACCATCCCTCCCCCTTCAACTGTATAGTAGCCCATCGACCCTCAACACTATTAAGATTCGGAGTTTTATCCTAAAATGTTGTTATGAATAGTGGTCCAAGTCCGACTTGAGATTTTATTATTGTGTGGCTCCGCCACAAATTGGATAGTTTCTCGTTTATTGTCGAATAATGTTATAAACTGGTGACTAGTAGTGTGCTTAGAATCAATTGCTTTCTCTGAATGTTTTTCTTCTTTGAAATTCCATGTTCTCAAAGATTAATATTCTGAATGTTCATATTGCAGGCTCCCTGGTGACTATGGTTTCGACCCGCTAGGTCTTGGAAAGGATCCAGCATTCTTGAAATGGTACAGAGAAGCCGAGCTGATCCACGGCAGATGGGCAATGACCGCAGTCGTTGGCATCTTCGTCGGTCAAGCTTGGAGTGGTATCCCCTGGTTCGAAGCTGGCGCCGCACCCGGAGCCGTTGCACCCTTCTCTTTTGGCTCTCTCCTTGGCACCCAACTCCTCCTCATGGGTTGGGTCGAGAGCAAAAGATGGGTCGACTTCTTCAATCCGGAATCTCAATCTGTTGAGTGGGCTACTCCATGGTCTAAAACTGCAGAAAACTTTGCCAATGCAACCGGCGAACAAGGCTATCCCGGAGGCAAATTCTTTGATCCTTTGGGCCTTGCCGGTACACTCAAGGATGGAGTTTATATCCCTGATACGGAGAAGCTCGAGAGATTGAAAGTAGCAGAAATTAAACATGCAAGACTTGCTATGGTGGCTATGCTTATATTCTACTTTGAAGCTGGCCAAGGGAAGACACCCCTTGGAGCTCTTGGATTGTAAGGAATATCGATTTAAGAAAAATTGAATGTAGAGAGAATTCAGATTGTTTCCACGTATATTTGGCTTTGTAAAATTAATATGATAATATAAGTACCTAATAGCTGAGATAACATGTAAGTGTTAAGAAGGTTGAAATATTGAGCTACAATGAAATATGTATTACAATGGACGGAAATTCACATCAGGATTGATAGTATTTATAGTACACCGAGGGAAATTAATCCAAACAATACACTTGAAAGTGTAAAAAAGTATATCGAGCTAGGGTGACATGTGAGTATTATAGGTTTCCGAAGGAAGTTTTTATTAACACTAGGATGGTTTGTAAAATTACGTGCACCCTCCGAGGCATGAAACCTTGGGTTCTGAAACGCAGCAATGGCATTAATACAATCTAACTCTACCATTGATATCATAACAAACTTAAGTCCTTCTAGTACTTTCAAACATTCACCAGATTAAACATCAATGTTCCCTTATATGGATTTAGACATGACCGCCACAATTTCCCCTCTATTATTTCTACATATGGCTCCTATACAAATAAATAAATAAATAAAATCCCTTTCCGCAACCACATTTCCACTTCCTTTTGCATTGATCCAGGACCAGTCCATCCACTATCCACGTCTACATATGAACTTAACGGGGTGGGGATGGGGGTGGAGGCGAAATTGGAGAATAAGATGAAGTTTCAAGAGTTTGGGACTGTAAGTAGTACAAATAAAATAATTTGAGTATAATTTGCAAAAATAAAAAGTTTGGGATTAAAACTGCAATTATTTACTTCTCATTTTGGCCCTCTTTAAGTGAATTTAACAGCTCTATTAGTGGACTTAGACAGTAGGGAGGTCTCTTGCACGTAAAAGGTCATCATGGGGTTTTTCGCAATAGAGGCAAAGGTTAGACGAGTTTTGTGCCAATTACTCAAAATTAAATAATTACAATGCGGAATTGACTGACTTTTTAGGAGAAAGAGGGCCATCAGATATTGAAAATTAAATGAAAAGATTGAGGACATTGTCTTACAATATGGACCAGTCCATCCACTATCCACATCTACATATGGACTTAACTGGGTTTTGGTTTGGGGGTGGAACTGGGGAAGAAGATGAAATTTTGACGGTGAGGATGGGGGTGGAGGCGGAATTGGAGAATAAGATGAAGTTTTAAAAGTTTGGGATTGTAAGTAGTATAAATAAAATAATTTGAGTATAATTTGCAAAAAATAAAAAGTGGGATCAAAACTGCAATTATTCTTTTTTCATTTTGGTCATCTTTAAGTGAATATAGCATTTCTTTTAAAACTAATATAACACAATATTAATTTTGTTGAACGAAATAACATTGATCGTACTCTTCTAGATCGGATGATATCGAATATTAAAGTGTCGAACCCTAAGACTCGAAAATAATTTAAAAATTATGTTGATAGAATTTTGAAAGAGAAGTTAGAAATAAGTTATTTGGATAAAGAAAATGAAATTAGGAGGTCCGATTTTTAGATTTCAATGTGTCTACTCTAAATAATTGCATCTTTTGGTATAAATCAATTTTGACCATTAGATCACATTATTTCAGGTTGAGACATGATATGATAATCTAGGTTCAATTCTATTCAAAAGTCATGATTCTTCATTATGCATGCGTTGCACTTGAAGATTCACACACAACCATCACACATATTGAAAGCTCGTTCCAATTCATACATATGAATCTTTAAATAATCCGTAAATCCCAACAAATTCAATTAATAAGAGCTCCCAATTCTTTTTGTGCTTCATATGTGAACTAAAGTTAATTTCACAAATAAATAGTAACCCAACAACGGTTGGGAATGTGAATCATTCTTCTTCTATGCAAGGGCAGTATCCTCTCTTCTCTTCTTCTCAACAATTTCATATTTTCTTAACAATCAGTTTTCATATTTCAAGAATTTACCATCTACTGCTGTTTTTCTCATCCCACCAGTTGCCACCCACTACGTTAGAAATTTATAATCATAGCTTATTTCTCTGGTTTTCCTTGCCTTCACCATTATTCCCTTGTAGTGGCTTCACAGATAATCATAGCCTTTTCTGGTTCTCAACAATCTAATATTTTCTTAGCAATCAGTTTAAAAAATCCATTTAAAAATGTCCCCACAGTTAGAATATGGATCTGGATTTAAACAATCGCGTCGTCCTAAAGTGATACAATGGGTTAAACCTCCATTGGGTTGTCTGAAACTCAACACAGATAGTTGTTTCAGAGGTTCATTAGCCGCCGGTGGAGGAATTTTGAGGAACACAAATGGGGATGCCATCTTCACATTTCACGAATTTTACGATGAAAGTTGTTCGAACATTCTGGAGGCAGAACTTCGCGCACTCTTGACAGGTATTAAACTTTGTTTTGAAAATGGTTATCTTTTCAAGTTCAACATATGGGCAAAACTCGACTCTAAAGTTGGTATACAATGCGTGGAGGGTGGTCGTCCTGACAAATCATTGTCCGTTGAATTTAGTCATATTTTGGACGAGATAAAATTTTTGTGTCATCGATTTCAAGTCAGTCTCACCCACATTTATCGAGAAGGAAATAGTGTGGCGGATCACATGGCTTCACAAGGTTTCTACTCCGGAGATTTCAGAGTGTTGGGACCTAGAGAACTTGACAAACTCATTCTTGCAATTGTCATTCGTGAACGTTCCAATTTTTCACATGTTAGATGTTGGGTTTTGATACCCAATAAATCTGGGAGATGATGTAAAATCGATGTTGGATAAGTTATATATCGACACCACAATTACTCGGACCAATCCTATAACCTACTTCGGCCATTTGAAGTAGCCTAACGTTATTAGTGTTGCTCATGGCCCGGCCCATAACCTTGGA
>CAIGRN010024436.1:0-12321 GCA_903798345.1 Fraxinus anomala
TTTTTTATTTTTCTAGATTTTATTTTAGAATTTTAATTTTAGATTATTTTTTTCCTAGAGTCACATTTTTATTTTTTAGAATTTTTTTAAATAAACATTTATTTAAACACTTATTTCCTGAAAACATTCAAAATATCAAAAATGCATTTTGAATTTTATGTTATAAGTTTAACCTTGTTTTTCAAATTGCATTTTCAAAAATACCATACCAAGCAAGTTTTGAGTGTTTTACAAAACTGAAAACAGCAAACCAAATGCATCCTTAGGCTATTGAAGAAGAACCATAAACTCATCATTTACTCAGAAGATATTATATAAAGAATGCTACATAAATTTGAAAAGTGACATACTTCAGCTAGACCACTGAGAATTGTGATGAGTAGGAGATATAAAGCCTATTAAAGATAAGGTGAAATTGAGGTTAAGGGAAGGTCACATATCCCAATGCCAGCTACTATTTGTCCTCTATGATCCATTTCCCGTGGCACATAATTTAATTCCAGGAATTTCTATTTAGAAATCATAAGATGAAAAGCATAGCATCAACCTTCTGATTCAGGCTTTGCGCTTTACCCTTACCTTTAGGAGTCATGTCTGGTAGACTTGAATTCCACTAGCTAGTGATTTAACTTTTGGATACATATTCATGGCTGGAGACCTTGAACATCTTCTAAGATGATGTAGGAGATGTATTGAGTTGCTCAGCCATCATCAGCAATTAAGCATACAATAAAATATTCTCAACACAAAAAAAATTTCAACAGAATCAAACAAAATAATCATGCAAAACTGAAAGAAAAACTATAATATCAAGATTTCAAGCCTCCAACAAAGATAACTGTGCTGATTGCTGTACACCTTTGTACTGCAGAACCAAAACCAGCAGTAACCAGCGCATTCAAAGTCGCCTCCAGGTTTGCATATGGCATCACTACTGCATGACTCTTGGCACCAACATTGATCTGAAGATAATAGCCAATTAACTAGGGCATAACAACCCAAACAACCTTGATTTATCCAGAAAAAGAGACTAATGCTACTAATTCTCAAGCAACTAGAGCACGCGCAATAACAAAACTGGAGAACTGCTCTACCTGAACAATCTTACTGTTGACAGATGCTCTTGCATGAATATACATTCCAGGCTGGAAACGGACAAAGTAAATATGTAAGGCTATAACTAATGGTAAATCAATGGGATAATTATGAAAATGAAAATGAAATAAACCAAGTGAAGGCCATAAAACTTATGCATTATTTACACCATAACTTCATGCATCGGATAAAGCATAATGTTTTGGCATGCTAGAGTGTGGATAATTAATTTCAAGAGAAATCAAACAGTATGGATGGAGTGAGTGAGTGAGGGACAAGCTATGATCAGTGGAGTGAGTGAGACACAAGCCAAAAGTATGTACTGATTGGCGTTGCAAGTGACCAAGTGTTTACTTCACACAGTTGGGGACACCTCGAGAAGATGTGTATGCCGCCTCTTATCCACCCAGGGGCGGATCCAGCACCTGGCCAGCCCCCGTGGCTGCCCGTGCTGGATCTGCCGGAAGTAAATTTTTTTTGTTGATAATAGATATATGTTTGGTCATTCATTTTATTTTCAAACTTCTCATATAGCTTGGTTGGTGAGAAAGCGCCTATACATATGTCATGTCTTGGGTTCGAATCCATTCCAGCCAATTTATTATGAAATATTTTTAGTTCTATACAATATTTGCCAAAATTGATTAATAAGGAGGGGATTTGAAGTTTCGAACCTGCGACCTCCATTTAGTATTTTGAACCCTAAACTATTATGGCAGCTATTGAAACTCTTAACAAAAAATTTCATAAAATAATATATGTTAAGTTTCTGCTGTTTTAACGCAATTGCAATTGTAAAATTTCACATCCATGCTCTTCCTTTAAATTATTCAAAACTTGGCCATGATATAATTCGGTGAGGACAGCTAATTTTATCACAAAATTTTATCAGTTTCGTGGAAAATGCATGGAGAAAATCCCTATATAAGCTCATGCCATCAGGAATTTTGTACTCCATAATTATCCATCTGTCCAATTCACATCCAAACTCAGCACAGTTACTGTCCTTGATTAAGCAGTTATCTTAGGATGCGTCATTTGCATCTCCTGCAAACTATACTCCATCCTAGCAAGGGCATTTAGACTATTTACAAGCTCACTAGTATTCAATAATAAAAAGTGAACATACTGAAGAAACAAACAATGGTTATGGCATGTAGAAGAGATGACTGGAGAGAAATAACAGCATACCAACAATGGGATCGTGGTTGGAAAATTGAAAGAACATATTCCAGCACAAACACCGAGAGGCTCATGAATGCTATAAGTATCAATTCTATTTGATATATTTGAAACAAAGTCCCCCATCTGCAACGTTGCCATTTGACAAGCATTTTCCACCAGTTCTGTAAAACAAAATGTACACTATTGAAATGACGATCTGGCAGCAACTTTTATTAACACTGTACTTTCGAAATACTGATACTTTTTTTCCCATTTCTTGCTTGCTGTTACTTTTTAGACAATGAAAAAAATTAAAATCCAGGGAGAAGATTTCAAACCAGTTCTATTATTATTCACTGTAGCTGTCATCCAGACTACCCAGTTTTCTTAACATTATTGACTATGGACAAATAGGTAATTAGAGAATACCCTTTGGCTAATGAATGAACTTCACCAATCTTGCAATGTTTGATAATATTCAGAGACTTTCAATCATCTCTCTAGGTCTATTTTAATCAAATTCCAGCTAAATATGATTGATCAAGGCATTCCATTTTCAACTCCAGATGCAATAAAATTTAATCAATTGAGAATTACACAAGAAAAAGAAAAAGGTACTCACCAATCCCACGGGACACGTCATTAAATGCATCCTTTAATGTCTTACCCTGTTCCGTCGTAGTACTGCTGGCAAGCTTATCCTGGAACAGAATTACGGTGCATCCTATTAATGAACCTTTGAAAATTGATGAAATAATTAATGAGTAAGTAGAACTACACTTACAAGATCTCTCCAGATAAGCTCGTGAAGCTTGAGCATGATGCGTTGACGGGCTGTAACCGGTGTGTTCCGCCATGATGGAAAAGCTCTTTTTGCTGAAACTACTGCAGCCTTAAATTCCTCAACATTCGAATATATGGGAACTTGAGCGACTACTTGCTGTGTAGCCTATAATTCATTTATGAACTATACATGTTAAAAGTTGATAGAAAGAAAACAGACAGAATTTGTAAACGTTATGCACTTACAGGGTTTAACACATCAATATATGTTGATGATTGTGAGCTAACAAATCTACCACCAATGAGATTGGGGACCCTCTGCAAGATATAACATTAGGAATTCAAATCAGATAGTGTCAAAAAGTAAAGTTGGTAATTACTAAATTAAGCATTTATAGGCAGGGTTGCACGTCTAAGCATAGGCAAGCTCCTGCAACAGTGTCCGTGTTTTTTGGGAGGAAGGTAAATCTATTTGGTGGAAACAGATATAGCATATATAAAGTAATAGGCGGAGAATCATGCTAACTGCTAACTGGAGGAGGCAAAAACAAAGGATTGATTAGGACACTTAATTTTTTTTTAGAGATGCAGCAAATTCCCCAATTTTTCAAGCATATCCTATGCAAAGGAATTTTTTTTTTTTTTTTCAATGGTTAATATAGTTTGAGAATTTCATATCCAACATAAATGTGTGGTTTTAAGACTTTGAAAACCATTGTTATAGCCAGCATCAGACACCCAACATCTCTATTGCTTACTACAAATAATAATTAAAGATATCTGCCCCCTGAACACCTCCCAACCTTCCCAAAAGAAAGCATACTACAGAAAAGACTACCAAGATGAAGTGCATAAAATTACTGGGGGATAGAGCTTCTTCCATGATGGCGCAGTTGATGTTGAAGGCTCTGAGTTTCCCTCCGCAGCTGTAAGAGGTCTCAATGTCTTCAATCTCCTCACTACATCACCAACATAAAATAATCCGTCACGAGGAAATGACGACAAATATGAAAGATTGTATTGTTTCAGTACTTGTTTCAGTACTTAGGTAGTATCTCAACAGCCTCAGAATATACATATAAATAAATATATCCGGTGTCTCCACTAGGACAAATGATTTAAAATTCTTGCCATGAATCCCTTCTCCCCCACCTCCAAAGGGAAAAAGAGAAAAATATATCAAATGATAAACAAGCAGAAGAGAAAATGGGAAAGCGGTTGCGCAAGAGAAAAAAAATGGATGGGGGCAATGGAGAGAGGGAGAGATAGAACCCAAAACATGGAGAATGTGACATACGGAACAGCATGACATTAATCACGAAAAAAACATCATTTACTCATTAGAAGAGAGGAAACCCAAGAGTTTAACCCCATAAGTAGTGATATGTGTTGGAAAGCAATGAAACACATTTATGATTTATGCTTGGTTTTAATTTGCAATTTTGTTTAAGAGATCTGGCTCAGATTGTTTTTGCCTTTTCTGGAAAATAATTAATGTTCCAGCTTTTAGATGGATTTTTTCTCTACTAGCTTTCGGGAATCTGGAAATAGCAAGGACGGTGAAGTTTTACAAATGCATATGATGGCTATCGTGCAGTCAATTTGGTTCAAGAGAATGCTAAAATCTATTAAAAACAAACATCTTAATCAGCGTTGCTTATGAAATAGACTCTTCCATCATCCTTGCAGGACAATATTGCTGGTAGACTAATACCCCTATCTGATGTGCGAGTCCTTTCAAATCTTCTAATGTGTTTGAGGACACCATCCTGAGCCAATCTAACCCCTTCCTATTGTAAATAAAATCCTTCTTTCCTTGAGATAATGAAGTTTACACTTACTAATTCGAAGGTCATGGATTACTATTAAAGTGAAAGAGGCTGACACAGTGGTGAAAATATTAAAATTTCTCATTTATCATGGAATTTTATGAGTTAATAGATAATGACTACTATGACCACAAAAATGATAAAGCAGATAGTGAAATATCTCAAATGGTAAAATTCCAAAATTTGCGTAAATAATAAATGGATAACTGCTGCAACCCTGAAAAGGATAAAGCAGATAATCAAACCGCATAAATGTTAAAATTCCAAAGTTTGCTAAGGATTATAAAGGAGGGAACCTGTCACGTTCCCCTGTCAGAGCTTGGCTTTAATGTTATAAACATGCTTTGGTGTTGATAAGAGTTCAGGATTGCTTTGTCTTAATCTTTTTAGTATTTGGCGTGGTTTTAGACCCACTTCTGTCATCTCTTTAATTAACCTAACTTCTTTCTCATTGAAGCGACTAGCCGAGGGGTGCTCTGACATGTCCTTCATAGGTTCATGGTTGTGTGAGCCATTCTTAACAGTAAGTATCCATAAACCATCCTCCTTCTTACCCACAAGTTCAAAGGGACAGTTTGTAAGTCTAGAACCAGATTTTCTTTTGCGTGCATGTTCGCCAGAGGCCTCATCGATAGATTTTCGCCTATCTCGTTAAACACCTCCTCTATCACAGTGTCGTTTCATTCCAATAAATTTTACCCTATTTTTCAAGATGTAGTTTTTTTCTCAAAGTCATTTTATCAAAATGACAATATATAAAACGTGTAGTAAATAAATCACCCGTTAAATGTTTAAGATACCTAATAATATATGGTAAATCAAAACCTACATAAATCTCAAGTCTTAGTTGGGGACCCATTTTAGTACGTTGTGAGAGTGAAATAGAGACTTGGACAACACAACTAAAAACCCATTGGTGAGAAATATTAGGTTCATGACCAAATCTCAATTGCAAATGTAAATATTGATAATAGGCAGTTGATCTGATACGAACAAATGACGCAGCATGTGATATGACATAACCCCAAATAGAAGTTGGGAGTTTTGTTTTCATAAGTAATGGTCTAGGAATAAGTTGTAGACATTTAATAAATGACTCTACTAAACCGTTTTGTGTATGGACATACCTAACTAAATATTCAATAACAATCCCAATTGATATACAAATCGAATGCTTGTGATCTGAATTCACCAGCATTGTCAAGAGGAATTGTCCTGATTGAGTAATCGGGAAATTAAACTCGTAATTTTATGATTTGAGCAAGTAGTCTAGTAAAAGCGACATTCCTAGTGGAAAGTAGACAAATATGTGACCATCTAGTAGAAGAATCAATTAATACCATAAAATAACGAAATGGTCCACATGGAATGATTTGAGCAAGTAGTCTAGTAAAAGCTACATTATCAGTGGAAAGTAGACAAACGCGGGATCATCTGGTAGGAGAACCAATTAATATCATAAAATAACGAAATAGTCCACATGGTGGGCGAATTGGCCCACATATATCTCTATGAATTCTTTCTAAGAAAGTTGGAGATTTAATATTAACCTTTGTTTCCTTCGTCTAACTTACGAACAAGCTACACATGGATAATCATTAGGTAAAAGAATCTTCTGATTTTTAAATTATGCTTATATGAGTTGTTTATTATTCGACGTATTATTATAGCTCCTACTTGTCCAAAACGACCATGCCAAAGTATAAAACTTTTTTGGTCAACGAACTTTTGGTTCATAACAATATTTGATTCAACCATTTTTATAAATGTATAATACATGTCAGATGGGAGTGCATAAAATTTTTCTTTTATCTGCTTCTAGCCAGATACAAAAAAAAGTTATGCAATTTTTGTTGTTGATTTTTATATTCCGCAAATATACGGATCATTACAAGTAATGAAGTGGACCTATGTGTTTGGATATCGTTCCCACGATGGCTACTATTAAATAATTGATTCAATTATTTCTAACTTGAATTTAATGGAAAAGAAATAAAAATAGTTTTTTTTTTTTCTACTAAAACAATAAAAAGATTATTTTCTAATGATGGTTTTAAGTGTTAGGATTCACGATTTTAACATAGTTATCCCCTTAATCTCAATCACCAAGTTTTATACAGTCGAATATGTTCATCCGACGAATTCTTCTAATGTATTCAATTTACCTATCTGAAATTCTCATTGATTCTATTTAATTAATTCAATTCTATATCAATCTTAGTTAAACGTAATTATGTTCTAAGAATTCATGTAATGCCGCAATAACTAACATAAGTATCTCTACGTTTTATACTGATTACCGACTTTTACTACGTGATCTAAATAAATAATTTGTATCTCTACATAATTATTGCTCATGAAATAAATAAATTAGTGGCCAGTTAATCCAAGCATTAAGATTGGAAGTAAAAACAATTCACAAAATTAATTTGAGACTTAAATTTTTTTAATTAAAAACAAAGTTCAAAACTTAGGTTACAATTATTCATCCTAGCTAAATATTTAATTACACATCATGGGAGAATAAAAATAAAAGAAGGAATTAAAGTATATCACCGGGTATTAAGGAAAAACGAGAAAAAGATGAAGATCTTGCACTAAGAATCCGTCTCTTCTTGTAAAATCCTTGAAACTCTAACTCCTTGATTGATTTTTTTATTTTTTTTCCTTTTTTGACTTGAATAATATATGTACAATGAATCCCCAAGCCTTGGCTTGAATGTGTGTTTATAATGAAACTCTACAAGCTCCCTTAAATTGTTGGACTAACGTATGTATTTATAGAACAAGATTTAGATAAAATCTTCATTCAACTTGATTTCCACCAAAGAGTTTAAATTGATTTCTACCAAAGAGTTCATATTGATTTCTATCAAAGAGTTTAAGAAATAAAAGGAAACAAATTCTTTTTTCTATTGGACTCTTTTTCTCGCGTGACTTTAGTCTTTCATCTTCAAATGTATTAATTAAGTCCTCTACATTCTAAAATCATAATGGTTGACCCTAGACAAGTTTTAAAGTTTGCAATTTAGTTTTCAAACTTTTCAAATGTCGAAACTTATGAATTTTTACCGAATGCTCCATTAATATTTCCAATTAATATCTTGTAATCCGGTTAATCTTCAAATACTTCAAATCAACTCCAATTATGCTTCAAATAGCCTAGTTTCATATAAATTGTATCAAAGTCAGGATTTTCCTACAATTAATATAATTTATACAAACTAAGTAGATAATCGCTTAATTAAATAATAATAGAAGCTCGAATAAGCGCATAAAATGCATTTATCAACAATACTCAACATTTTTTTTGTATCATCTCAATGTGATATCCATTGCAGCGGATATTTTTAAAATTAAGCAATTTTTTTCTGGAGTTGCTAGAATAAAATGTATCGTCAATATATAATTTTATATTATTTGATAAAATAATACAAACTCTTCTGAAACCTTCAACGATATTCGATGTACCCGATATCGTATTAACATTATTTTCTGCTAAGGTTAAGCCCAACAAATATTTTTTGTCTTGAAAAATAGTATGTGTAGTTGCACTATAAGTGCATCGCCAATATTTAATTTTGTATTATTTTAGCGTTCAACGATATTCGATGCACCGGATATCGTATTAACATTATTTTCTGCTAATATTAAGCTCAAATTTTATTTTTTTGTCTTGAATGATAGTATGTGTAATTGCATTATCAGTCAAGCAGGTATCTTGACAATTCATTGTGAATCTGTAACAAAACAATATATTTAAAAACTTGAATTTAATTTAAAAGAGTAAACATAATTCATTACTATGAAATTACCGATGCATAATAAATTTCAAATTTTTACTAAAAGAAAAAACATATTTCAAATTGAATTCTCAAGACAAAGAGAAATACTATAAAGTAAACTAATTTATATATTTCATTACACCATCACAATTAAATGGTCAATATTCCTATTTGAATCGGCAAATAAATCAAATATAACCATCGTAATCAGCAAAACTTGTTTCCACTTTTCCTTTTTTCCTTGATTAATTTTTGGTAAAAATTCACAAGATATTTTGTCGTACAACAAGTACGTGCCAAATGCTCTTTCATTCCACATCTAAATCAAGTTTCTTTGTACTCATTTTTTGATGTACTACTTTCGTTTGTTTTGTGTTTTTTGAAATTGTTATCTTGTTGCTAATAATTTTGTTGATTATTTCATCAATTGATTATTCCATGTGCACGTGCGCGTCCATATCCTTGTCTTGATATTGTATTTGTTTCAAGCAATACAATACCATTTACTTCAGGCAACGATACAAAAACAGTTGGATGTAACCCATGATTTTTCATCAGTAGTTCATTATTTTATTCAGCCACAAGTAAGCAAGATATGAGTACTGAGTACTTTTTGAAACCATGCTCACAATACTGCAGGAGCACATTCGAGGCGTGAAATGTGGAAAAAGTTTTCTCTAGCATATCTATATCAGTGATTTTCTCTCTACACAAGGTCAATTTTGAATGTATTCTGAATAGTTCAGAATTGTACTCAGTAACAGTTTTGAAGTCTTGCAAACGAAGGAGCGTCCACTCGGGGTGGGCTTTGAGAATGACTATAATTCTCTGATGATCAAATCTTTATGTTAATTTTTTTCAAAGAACCTATGGATTTTTCTCAGTAAAATATTCAATATTCAATCCATCGTGAAAATGATGACGAAGGAAGATGAGTGATTTTCCACAATCTTATAGGTATTCTTTGTTTCCTTCTTTTATTGTCTCTTCCAAACTTTTTAAAACGAGTAGGATATCAGTATCGAGTATCCATGACAAATAGTTTTTGCCAAATATGTCAAGTGCAACAAACTCAATTTTTGTAATGTTTGTCATTTGATTAACTACACAATAATTAACTACACAATAAAGCAAAATGGAATACAAATAGTTTCGAAAAATATGATTAAATATCATATAATAGTAACATCAAATAATTAATATCAACATGATATAAGGTACGTGTTTTCCTTCAGGGATAAACACTAATTTAAAATAATATATTTTTCGAAACATGTGTTATTTCGGGAGTACGTTGTATTTTACTATTGCTTATTCAAGAACAATATATCAATATTTTTCTGAAATATTTAAAAATATAATTCATGCTCTTCTAGAGCAAGTAATATTCTTTTAAAATATTTAAAATTACAATATTGTGCTACTTCAAGAGCAACAACGATATTTTATTAATAGACCGATTTACGATTAATAGTCTTCTGAAATATTAATTATAAAGTTGTGCTATTTCAGGAGCAAAATATGATAGACTATAAATTTAAAATTTATAAAAAGAACATAAAAAATGTAATCATGTTAAAGACACAAACATTAATAATCATTATAAACGTATATTTTATAACCATAAAAAAAAAAAAATTAAAGCAAAGAGAACATAAATTAAAGCATGAATTGATATGTGCACACGCAAATGTTATTCAAAGCGGAGAAGAAGCAAAAGTTGGGCAAAAACAAGAAACTGGGTACACGTGTTTGTATAATTAAAAAGAATTGAGGTAGCAAACAAGAAACTGAATACAAGTTGGGTATACACAAATTGATTGAAAATTCGCATGGACGATTGTGGCAGAAAATTTGAACATGTTAATGCAATGATTGTGGCACAAATTGGATTTGTAAATAAAGTGTTTGTGGCACGAATTGGGTTTGTAAATAAAGTTGGATTTGTAAATAAAGGCACAAATTGAATTGCCAATTCACGAATCAAGAGGCATAATTGATGTACAGAGTCAAGAAGCAGAAACATTATAATGTGTATGTATATAAAAATTCACATGTCACCAAATTGGCTTTGGTACACGTAAAAGATGATTATACTTAATAATTATTGCATTCTAACTAATTCACACTTTTGAGAGAATCATGCTCATAACGTGTCATTAAGAGAGAGAAAAAGAAGATAAAATATAATACAATAAACATGTGTATTATAACGAAAACCAAAACTCTATATTTATAGGAAATGATTAGGGATACATTAATAATAATTAATAGGACTGCAATGGTACAATTATCATTCAGTAATAAATTTACCATTTACAACAATTTTCTCAAAATTCATTTTCAATAACACATTCTCCATAAAATGATTCGGGAACAATACATAACTCCTACATACAGAAACCACATTTCACAACTAACAAACCCCTAACATATTTCATTCATCGGGTGGTAAATAATAATAATAATAATAATAATAATAAAATTTAATTTACATATTCACCCCACACTACCTCCAGAATTTTTTTTGAAAATTCAAAACGAAAGATTACACCCCACCCCCACCCTCACCCTCACCCTCACCCTAATCAAGTCATTAAATTATGTTATCTGTGACTAATTGTGGTCAATTTTGTATTTAGTGTGAATAACTGTAATCAAATTTATCTTCAGCATGACAGTTTATGATTAGGTCAATCTTAACCATGACAATATGTGATTAAGTTACAATCGGTTACAGTTAACACATAGTCACAATAAACACATACTTGGTCATAGAGGATCACCACAAATAAATCTGCACACACTGCAGTCCAAGGATGAAAAATGGCACAAGTATGAGATGGGTCGACAATTCTCACCATGTCTCGTCTTGTATTTTTGTCACATTGCATCGTCTACATACCCGACTAAATCGGGTTAGGGTGGGATCGAGGAGGGGCGGGTTCCCTATCCCATTTATCGTCTCGTTTATTTATTTATTATTTTTTTATATTTTTAGTTAGTAAATATTATTACTTTTTTTCTAGTTTGTTAAGAACAACTCACATTCTCTTTAAAAATGATAATAATTTTTTTATTTTTGTTTGATAAAAAAATTAACTTTAAATGGGGGTGGATAGCGGGATGTTTCATGTGCCCACTTCGGGGCAATGACGAGAGGGGATGGATGGATAGAGAGGGAAATGGTAGAGAGAAAGTTTCATTAATAAATGATATGAGAGAGAGGTTTTATATTTGGAGATAGAGAGAATTTTCTGTAGTTTTTTGCGATTATAGAGAGAGAGAGTTTTCTACAAGTTGTGGGGATGGGGTAGGGGTGGGTAGGATGGAATAAGGGATGATACCTATAGCATGTAGGTATATAATATATATGTATAAATTATATTTATATATTATATATAATTAAGAGATAATTAGGATCAAATTATTGAAAACAAAACTATTAAGATTTGATTTTTGAAATTGAACCTTTAGATGTATAATTTTCCCATTCATAAAAGAGAAAATTTGAGGAATTTCAAGAGGCCACTATGAATTTTAAGAATGATCTATTTTCTTGTATTATTTTCAGCTTGGATTTGGACTTTTTGTGAAATGTGAAGAGTTTTTGAGGAAGAAGAATAAATTAATAATTTCACTTAAAATAATATTATTTCTAGCTT
>CAIGRN010024439.1:0-15173 GCA_903798345.1 Fraxinus anomala
GTTCAGTATTAACTGCATAAGTGACACTAAAAGTGAAGTTTAGAGGCAATTGGTATAATTAAACCAATTTCAAATGACGTGTTACATAATCGAGCTAACAAAATGTACACACTTTATGATAAAAATGGATTATAAATTAATGTGTTGATATGATCGTAACGAGTTAACGAGACGATTTAAATTTAACTGCGCTTCACGTACAGGTGACCTTGTATGTTACAAGGGACAAATGGAATTACACTTTCAAATTCTGTAGTATAAGTGAACTTGGGTCAGTTTGATTGTAAGGATGGCATTTGGGTGGAAAGAAAATACATTTCAGGAAATTAAATTGCCTAGAATTCATTTTACTGGGAATTATTAATTAATTGTGTTTAATTGATATAATTTTTCACCTGAAAAATGTTGAAATTTTGGATCATTTGGTGTTCGTTTGACTTTATTTTTCATGAAAATTGTCCATTAAAGAAAAATAATTTTTTACAATTAGGGATAGAATTTGTTTCCATTGTGAAAAGAAAAAAAAAAAATTGAAAACCAGTTTCCCACCAAAACGAAAAGGAATTCCTCAAAAACCAATAATTGGGCACGTGTGGAGTATAAGGTGGAAATTGAATTGCCAAGAACATTTAGCCAATCAAAAATGAAATTTGAGTGAAAATGGAATTTCTTTTCCATTTATCATGGAACATTTCCTAATCAAACATGGCCTAAATGTAAAGTTGGGTAGCAATAGAGTGATTAACATCTCAAAAGTCAAAAGTTGAGCTTGAACTTTAAAATTTAGGGTTAGCCACAGATAATATAAAGGGAGATTTGCAATTGAGATCATAAATCGTACAAGTTGTTGCTTACTATATTTCAACTTGGATAATGCTGGACCCTGTTCGTGTAACGCAAACCTTTGAACTTTTCATTTTTGCACCCATTGTCTTAAACCTTACATCTGCATTATAGTTGGAGGACAAATGAGCGGATTGACCATTAGTCCACTCAAAAAATCAACTTGACCACATTTTAACCAAATTTAAAAGGGCAAAATTATAATTTTATATTTTTTCACTACAATATTTATACTGTTATATGTACATTACAAATTATAGATTAGGTTACTAGCAGTTGACGTTACGAAATTTCACTAACCAATTAAAAAATAAAACTCTTCTGCTTTCTTTTTGTCGCATCATCAATCTATAAAGAATCTGAAAATATTGATGTACAAATAGCGTTATTCATAAAATATAGTGAAAAAATTATTCGTTTATTTAGCATTATCATAATAGCATTATTCTTTCAAATATATGTGACTGAGTAACTTACTCTTCTTTTTTTATTTTTTTATTTTTTTTAATAGGAATTAAAATTTAGATTTTAATCTAAATCAAAGTCAATAATTAATTTTAACCATATATTTAATGAGTCTCATAATTTTTCAACCGCATATTTCGACAACTTTTATCAAAATTTACTAAAAATCTGATTTTAATTTCCCACCAAACAGCAGCTTTATTTATTTTTTATTTCAATTAAAAATATGCCTATAATCTCCTTTTTAAGTGAAAGAAATAAAAAAAAAATGAATGGAACTGTCTACTACGATTACTTTGTGCAGTAGCAATGAAATGTTAATAACCAAATTGGTTTATTTTAATGTTCGAAAACAACTTGCTATAGAGGCTATAAGTTGAGGAACAAAATTGCAATTTTTTTATTTTTATTTTCGTATATGACAAATAAATATAACGAGAATATACAGAAAATAAAATATGTCAGTAATATAACCCATTTCATTTTGTGTAAATAATCCGTTGGAATGTTCAAAAGTAAAATAATTTTTACCACGATGGTTAAGAAATTAGAGTGCTGTTATTTTCATAAAATTTTGTTCTAGATTATTTGAATGTACTATTTCACTTGTATAATGTTTCCTTATATGATTAGTTTTTTAGAAAAAAAATTATTTATAAAATAGTTTATTTTTAGATCATAAAAAGTAGTTTATTGTTAACCTCAAATATTACAAGAACTTGTCGTCAACAAGTTTTCTATCACATTTCCGCTTGTTTTGTATGTTACCTATGCACTCGCACAAATTTTTAGGCACCAAGTTCATCGTATCAAGAAAAAAAAATTGACGATCATTAGCACTTCAACGAGCAAGTCGACAGTCAGCACAGGTAGAATGTATGGTGGAATGGGTGTGAGAGACACGAGCAAACAAAAATTTGGCTAAAGTTTCAAAATGAACGTACATTTATCTTTACCTTTACCTTTATCTATACATGTCTATTTATGGGGAAAGAATCCGTTCTGAATTAAGTTACTACCCTGCACCATTAATTCAACGCGAAGAATCCATTCCTTCCGATGTAACTCTTAGTTCCATGATTTGTGTGGACTCTTCGTTGTTGACAAGACATCGGCTTCGCCTCAAGAATTTGGTTTGATGGTCCAAGAGGGCATTGCCCTTCCATCTTGGCGAGTATGATTCAGCAAACATCTTGATAAATGATGTTGCATCATGTGATTGCAACAAAAGTTAAATTTTTCTTCGCATCGGAAAAACAATACTTATTTTTCCTTCTTTTTCAACCACATATTTTCCAAAAAATTATTATTTATCTCGTTAAATTGTGAAATAATGGAGCCTACATAGAAGCCGCAATGGTTGACATTTTCCTCCATATATGAGTTTGAGCTCCAATGTTCAAAATGGCAGACAAAGAATATTGTTCAATGGCCTGAATTTCTACATGTCAATATTCTCCACTTTCAAGATTTTTTTCCCTTCATTTTTTCGCTTTTTTATATACTCTTCGTACTTCACGAGTAGTGGTGGTAATGGTTCGAGCCGAATACCCACGAGCTCGGCTCGTGCTCATTTTGTAACGAGGGCTCGGCTCGTTACAAATACGCGAGCTTTGCTCGGCCCACGAGCTCGTGGCTCATGGGCCGAGCCGAGCTTTAGCTCGCGGCTCGTCTTTTTTTTTTTTTTTTGAAATAAAGATAAACTATTTTAAAAAAAAAAATTTTACCTCGAGCCCACAAGCCGAGCTCGTGGGCTCGGCTCTTGGGCGAGCTCGTTGGCTCGCCCACGAGCTGCTCGTTTTTTGACGAGCCGAGCCGAGCCTAACGAGCCAGCCCGCTCGGCTCGGGCTCGAGCTCGAGCTCGTCTTTTGACGAGCCCGAGCGGCTCACGAGCCGAGTTTTGACAAGTCTAGCGATCGAGCCGACGAGCCGCTCGATTCGTTTGACACCTCTATTCACGAGTTTTATCTCCTTTCATCCATGGATTGATATAGTATTTAAATGGGTTTTTCCAATCTTAAGTTTTTTCCTCTTTTTTTTCCCTGATTTGTTGTTGGTAGCTATCTTTATCTCATTTCGTCCGTGTATAAATATGACGGCGAACTCACTAGTCATTCACAATGATGCAGGTTGACTATAACATACCGGGAGGTTACAATTACCAAATTTGAAAGTTTACAAAATACTTCAAGTCTTTAACAAAATAAAATCAACATTCACGCAAAAGAACATGTTAAAAATATTGATATCTGTAAGATCATTTCTACATTACGACCTAGAATTTTGGCGATCTGATCATCGATTCATCCCTACTCCAATTTCAGTTTTTCTTTAATTCTTCATTTTTTATTATTTATTTATTTTATTTTATTTCCTTATTTTCGCTTATATGACAACGACTTATATGCACTAAGTACTATAAGAAAAAGATCCCATGATGTTTTTCATTAAGCTCTTGTTAGCCATACACTTGAATTGATTGGAGATAATTGAAATTACATTAATGGTTAAATTAGGCATCCACTTTCAGTGATGGGTATTTGATGAAGCAACAGATATCAGGTTTTGTAAACTAGTACTTATAATATGCAAAGGAGGTTCCTGTCTCGAAAATATTTGGGTCGATATACGACTTTCAAATCGAGATTCGAATTAGCGAATATTGTCGAAGGAAGTATTAACGCCATACACATAGAAAGAGAAAATGACATTTGCAAATAGAGTTTTTGTACATTTTCATTAATCCATAAATATGATTTTATGTCTCGATTGAGCATCCTCCCTTGTCAAATAATTTTAAAAAAAAAATGAATTTGCTAATATGTGTCGTGGTCGGTCTCAAATGAAAGTGATGAGGAGAGTTACACAAGCTTGACATGAATCCTAGTATCAACGAACAGAATAAGAAAGAAGGATTCAAGTAGTTTACCCCAATATATTAAAATAAGTCTTCTTGTAATTTTTATTTTTTATTTTTTAAATGATATGACTTCGATGAGGTGAATCAAATAATATGAATAATATTTAAGAAAACATTAAAATTTTAATGCAATATTGTTTAATCTTATTTAATTTGACGTACCAAACCCTATTTGGGTTTCATTTTAGAAAAAAATATGAGTTTGTTTGGTTTGTATTTCAATTTTGAAATTATTTTCAGTTTTCTGATTTGAGGGTCTATTTAAGATTGTTAAAAACATGTTTGGTTAGTCATTTTGAAAAATTATTTTTCAAAATAAAAAACTAGAAAACACGTTTGAGTCGAAAGTTTGAAAAATTATTTTTATGACATTTTATTCTATAAATTTGATTATTTAGTAAAGATAATAGTTTTGTGTTAATATATTATCAAGTACTATATAAATTTTAAAGTATGAATCTTATAGTATTTTTTTCTCATCACAAAAGTCAAATAATAAATTGAGTTTAAACTATCGAAAATAAAAATAAAAATTAATGACATAAATTGGAAATACTTTTATTCATGTTCATTTAAATACTTTTTTAGATTTTTTATGAAAATAATCATTAAGAGCTAGAACTATCTTATTTTTTTAATATACTTTTCTAGAAATTTTTAAAATTTTGTTTTCTCAAAGTTTTAATTTTTAATTTTTTTTTAAAAGATTCTCTTTTTAGAATTTTAGAATTTATTTTTTTCAAAATTTTTATTTTTTTACTTTTAGATTATTTATTTTACTTTTTCAATTCATTTTTTTTTCAATTTTCAATTTTTATTTGTTTGTTAGAATTTTATATTTTCTTTTAAATAAAATTTATAATTTTTAAAATCTTATGTTATAAGTTTAATCATGTTTTACAAACACATTTTCAATATTTTGTAAAACTGATAACAGTTTGAAGGCAGCAAAGTAAATGTATCATACATTTTTCTCTTTTTTATTTTCGCCACACATTATCCAATAAAATAATATTATGCGTAAATTCAAATTTTTCTTACCTCTTAATCACACACGTTCTCAAAAAAAAAAAAAAAAATCTATTTCAAAATAAATTTCTTCCCAAAATCTATTTTAAACAAAAGCCAAACATGGGCCAAACATGCCGTTTTAATCATCCTATCTTTGAAAGGAAAGGGTCGAGTTAAAGAACATGTAGACCGCATAGTCTTGTCTATCTACGTGTGGTATTTGATTTCACGTGGTGGGTTGCCAATTGTTGTCCTTTCTCATTGATGCAATTCAAACTATAGTTTGGTGCATTCAAACTTCATCAAAAACAGTACCAGCTGGTGGGGTCATTTTTTGACTGGACTTCTAGTAATTGTGAGCAAAGAAAATGTAGGGCCCCTCTCCAGTTATTCTATATTATTAGGTTCAATTTCTTGCTCTATAGTCCCCAATTTTCTGTCATTTCTATTGTCTATATGTTTCTACTCTCTTCTAATTCTCCCAACCCCCACCCCTTTCGCCATGTTTCTCTGTTTTTTCAAGCTTTCGTATCTGAATGCACGTATTTAATTTATTTGGAATCGACCCTTCTTGAGCTACCGAGGAACAATGAATGTTCACTTCACCCATAAACTTTTACCTAGAACTAAAACAGACCCTTGTCTTGATTCTTGAAGTTCAATATTATGACTATCTTATAGGAGATAGAATTTCTCTGGGAGTTTTTCTCATTCATTTTTTGTGCATTTGGATTATTTTTTCATGAAAGGAGTTGAGAGGCTCATCCCCCCTTTTTTTAGGTGCCCCATAAGTCTAGACTTGTTCACAGATCCAGTAATTCTATGCACAGGCCAGACGTACGAGCGGTCAAGCATTGAAAAATGGCTATCTACTGGTAACCTAATATGTCCTGTCACAATGCAGAAGCTCCATGATCCTTCTATTGTTCCGAATCACACTCTTCGCCATTTGATCGAGGAGTGGCTTCAATCTGGTAACCAGGTCGAGTCTGATCGACTCAAAATGATCGACAACGATCATTCTATAGCTGCAGCCAAGCACATTCTAGAGTCCGATGAATCCAAGTTGGATCATAAACTTCAAATGCTAGAAAAGATCCATGCTTTATCCGAAGAATTACCGTTGCAGAATTCATTGTTGATTCGATTAGATTTCTTCAAGTTACTCTTGGAACTAGTTTTCAGAAATGAAGAAGGTTTAAATTTCCAAGAAGATTTGAGGGTTGTGGAAAAAGTACTTGTTTGTGCTATAAGCTTATTGCCCTTCAGTGAATTGGGGTGTCTAGACACTCTCAAAGAAGAATCCAAATTATCCCAATTCATTTTTCTTCTTGAAAACGGCAGTATCATTATCAAGAAATGCTTATGCCATATGGTAGAGGCAATTTCATCAAATTTAGAGACTCAACAACTTTGTTCTACACTTGGAAAATCAGATAAACTTTTGCAAGAAATAGTTCGCCTTCTTCATAACAACTCAAATGCTGTCGAAGATGGAATCAGAGCCATATCAGCATTAGCCTTACCGGAGTTGAGTAGAGAGAATTTGGTTAAACAAGGTGCAATTCAAGGGCTCATAACATACATTTTCAATGCAAAGAAGCAAGAAAAAAGCTTGGCACCAATGGCAATGGGAACAATTCTGAAACTGCTTTTATCAGTAGAAAGTGCAAAACAGGCAGTAATCAATCATCCTGTAGGCATTGATGCAATTGTCAAAATGGTTTTCAGAGTTTCATCACATCATGAAGGGAGTGGATGTGCAGTAAATTCATTACTGATTATTTGTTTCGAATCAAAAAGTGTTGGGGAAGAAGCCATTTGTGCTGGAGTTTTAACTCAGCTGTTATTGCTGCTTCAAAGCCAGTGCAGTGGGAGGACTAAAACTAAGGCTAGAATGTTGCTCAAATTACTTGGATCCATGTGGACTGAGAATCCAAAGGTTTCATTTTAGTTCCTAAATTCGACGGACTATAAAGGACATATATTCGTAAAAGATCGTTATCCTTTCAAGAATATAAGGTCCCCCCAAATGTATGGTCCTTTCTCAATATCGTAAAATCCCAGAGTTTGTTGCTTTTTCTTAGTGAATTCAAATCAAGTTCTTGATATGTATATGAACTTTGCATTATATATAGTACTGTGTATAGACGATAATGTATTGTTTTATTTAAAATGTTACACTTGAAACGCACTTACTTATTTAAATTATGTTATCAACAGCTACCTCATATGCAAGCTCGAATTATGTTATCCAATAGCCACCTTGCCTTCACATAAAATTCTTTATGGTTTTAGTTCATTTGCCATGCTTAAAATTGGAATGAGTGAAGATGAGCTGGAGAAGAAACATAAATGTTTCATTATTGGTCTAATCCTTGTCGTTGACGAAAAAGGATAGTGAACAAGCATTTCATGTACTGTTCTTTCATATTCACGTCTCTCTTCTTTAATCTTATCTAATCCTTCTTAGTCAAATATTGCATAATGGGACGACTGGTATACTAAATTAGACCGTACCGAATAGACAAATCCCAAAAGATGTCCCATTTCTAGACAATGGTGAGTTGGGAAGGTTGAATTAGGATTATAGGCTTGTCTTATAGTTTGTTTTTTACTCAAAAAAGTGGGGGCATTTGTGTCATTAATGCTCCATGCCAAACCAAGAAAAAGAATAGTGGTTTACTTGACTATTATTATGTTAGTGAATACAAATCAAATGTCATAATTAAGGACACACTTTGGTTTATTTAAAAAAAATGTAGGATGGACAAAACAACATGATGCATGAGTTTTCAAGTAAATTATTTTTTTATTAATCAAAGTTTGAATTTAAACAAATCTTTACTAAAAAGTAAGTTATTTAAATATACCTGAAATACATAATTACTTAAAGTAATTATCATCCGTGAATAAAGATAACAATTTTAACTTATCGTAACTTTTATGTCACGGTCAAGACAAAGAGTCGTGGTTTAGTATATTTGTTAACATTTTCGACTTTCGAATAATTTTAATATAGATAAATTTCCTAATCGCCCCGTAACAGATTAAAAGATAATGAATCAAATTCCAATTAATTGCAGCAAATTGCTTTTGAAAGTGCGTCTAGTTTTGACAATTACTAGTGGATGTTGGGTGAGTTTCAACTTTAACTATTTTATGTTGACAGCCTAAATTGGGACTTAGGAGTCACCATCATTAATTGCAATAAATCACTTGATCACGTGCATGTGTAAATAATTGATTCATAAATGTTGGTAAATCTTGAATTTGATTTGCACGTGACGGAGCATGTTAAATACCGTAAAAAATAAACTTATCTCATCTTTAAATCTTGAACACGCATTCTGACATATAAACATAGTCTATTTTTATCGAGGGGTTGTGTTACATCTACATAACAATTTACATAATGGTTTACTAACAGATGATATGACGAGATTTAATTGGATCAAAATCTCATCAATCAAATAACTTCCTCATTTACATTTTGACACGTCATTATTATGTACATGAAGCATTTTCATTTTATCAAATAGTTAATACGTGCATAGTTTTCAGTGGTAGCGACGAGATTTGGGACCCAAATATTATGTTTTGATGATTTTTAACCATTTTAAACTTTTAGTTGAAATAGTTTTTAACACTTTTAAACCAACAAGAAAAGAATTTTTAGACGCCCACGTAACACGAAAGATATCACAAATTTGTCTTTGAAAAGTAATCATCGTTGATTCACTTAATTCGCAAGATTGTCTTTAACTATAGAAACTTTTAATATGAAGATGCCCTAGCGTGACAAAGGTCCATATTTTCAGCCTCATTTTGGGGCCTAAGTAACACCCTTTTCTACCTAAAAAAAAAAAAATACACTCAAGTACCAGCAGGAATCTTGCAAATGGGCATCTATACTTTTGAACAATAGCCAAAATCATGGGTCCTATGTTCCCCATTTTCAGGAATCACAATTTATATTAAATTTGATTGCCATGATCATATAAAAGACAAATCAGAAATTGGAGCTCAAATTTCACTCTCGATAAATCCACGAGTTGCACTTGTATACCATGTACGTATTCTGTTGAGTTAAAGTGTGAACATAGAAACATTGCAAATATGCCATCATGATTGTGATAGAGGGTTATTGTGATAGTTTTATCGTATAAATGGAAGTAGAGGGAAAAGAGAATTCCGATCGAGAAAGAGGTTTTATGTTGTGAAATGCTACCAAACACAAGCAATTGGACAAAATTCAAGGTTATTGCCTTCACATTATTTTATAGTTCATTATATATGCCAGTAACTAGAAGCTTAAGTTTAGTCAAAAATTAAAATTTTATGACACATTTTTAAAAAAAATAGTGTGGTATTTGTGACAAAGTAATATACGTGAAATGCCATTTTTTTATTTACAAACTTAACAGTCTCACTCGGCTCTCCCAATTCCATTGGCAAAAAGACCTACCTTCCCCAAAATTTTCCCCGAATCTCTGCATATTTTTCCAATCCCCAATAATATTTCCCAATTTCCAACAGAAGCACAAGTCGTCGTGTCATAGGCCAACTCTTTGAATCTCATAGCGAAACAATTTTTCACTCATGATGCACTAGTCTCACTCCATTCGACTACCTTTTGCCCTCTCCATCACGAGCCTAAATATGACCCGTTGCATATTTCACCCACGAAGAACACTAGCGTGAACACCCGAATGCTTCCTTGTGCTACAATTGGTACCAAGATGCTCGTCAATTCATAAGTGCATCTTCAACGAGGTTCCCAACTCTTTTCATTCCATCCAAGCGAGCCTGTCCACATGGTCATGAACAACACACAATCCTCTCGAAGCTTAATCCATGGTTCGAAGCATTGAGGGTTATTAGTGTTTCCCCATAATACAATACTCGTGTTCATCACTTTTTACGGATAGTTTAAGCTCCAATGCGTGCCACATCCAAGTAGGGTCATCGATAAATCTATGGTTAACTTGAAGTGCCTTCATAACATATTCTTTCACAATATCAACATATTGCCTCATTCCATGATCGTATTTTCAGCCAACGGACTCGGGAACATGCTAGAACCCATAGCCAGTGCATACACAATTACCATGTGAGGTGTTTAAATTACTCTCGTCGATAGCTTATTTGGCCCCATAGAGTGCTATCACATCCTTATTGTAGTAGTTTTTGTAGTAGCCCCAGAGCATAGCAATTCTCACTCAATAACCACTGTAAATTGCCATTACCTTAAAACAGAGCATCTTCCCATTCCACAACCACAATTCTCACTTCTTAAACACCATCATGACAGGAAGTCCTTAAAATCAATGATCTGTCTCAATCCTAAAGGCCCACATAAAAAATTTTAGACTAGATTTGATGGGTTGCGCCAGGCCCGTGCAGTAGTGTAACGCATGGGCGACGCTCGGAAGCCCAGGCAGCAAGCTACCTTGATGGGCCTCCACCCTTAAAAAATTAATTTAATATCGTGTGGGCTAATAGCCCACATATCAGATATTAAACTGATAAGAACAGATACTACACTTGATCTTAGCCAAAAGGCCGAGAAAGGTATGCTTAATTCAGTTATGGCCCAATTAATTTATAATACACAACTTTCTCTTAGGTTTCCTTTCAATTCGATGTGGGATATATTGGATGGAAATTTTACTTTTAGTCAAAGTTAAACATTAATTTTAACTACACATTCAATATGACTCACAACTGCTACTTACTTATCTAGTTATTCATCATTCATTTTTAGCAAATTATAATTTCAAAAACTTATAATTTTACCGAGGGTAATTATATTACCATCATGAATTTTATTTATTACACTACATTATAATCACACTAAAATTAAAACATATTTTCAATAAATATACCACGACAAATTTACAATTATAGTCCTAATCCAATATTAACTAAAAGGGTAACTATATTGTCGCCACAAATATTATTTCTTACACCGTGACCCATTTTAATTCTTCCAAGAATAGGCACCCCACCATCCTAACCCCAACCCCGCCCTCTTTCTCCTTTCCCTAATATTAACAGTGATCAAATCAATTCTGATTCACCCAGGCCTTCAAATATGAGAAGGCATTGACGAAATACTTAATTAATTCACAAGAGGCACACGATCTTCCTCATCTGAAAATTTGAGAGCCTCAAACTTATTTATGAAGTAGATAAATTAACAAATAAAAAAGGAAAGTGTGTCATAGTAATTAAGAACTTGCTGACAATGATAGTATTCTTATTATAACCAAAATGATGGCAATCGTGATGAACTCCGTCGACTTTGGAGAATAATGTTGTGCATCCTCTATGTCAGAGGTTGCTCAATTTAATGGTAGACAATACGAGTGGACGCGGTTCAATTAGATCCGGTTCCGAAGGGAACCAAATCGGACGAGTACTAATGAGAATATTTGAAATAGAACCATTGATTTCTGATAAATGTATTTTGTACAATTATTTCAGTTGTTAAACTAGAGTAATTATTGTTATTTTAAATGAATTAAGACTTAATTATATATATATATTATTTGTTAGGTGCATCTAGATGAAAAATGATGAAATTGGACAGAATGAGCAAAACTAATTGGCTAAATGGACTTAATCTAAAGCTTGGGGACTAAATCGCAAAGTGCTAATAGTTGATTCGGGCCTAATGTCGATGATTGAAGGAGGGGTGGAAGCAATTTGATGGAATTGGAAGATGGAGGACCAAGAAGATATAAAAAAAAAGCTAAAATGAATGAAGAAAGAATTTGGGAGATCAAAGTGCAATAAAAGGAATATTTTATAATGGCAGGCCCGGCATTTTGTCATGTGCGCGGGACCTGGTGTGCATTTACAAAGAGCAAAGTCAATAGTTGGTGCACGCAAAGTGGAACATATGGCGCGCGTCTTGAGAGGCATTTTTGGGCTTGAACTGCCCAGCGTCCTCATTTGATCCACATTCTTATGAAAATTAAATTCAACCTACTATTTAACTTATAAGGGATGGCCAGAATGAACTACCACATAAAATGTCCTATTTTTCATCACAATGAGGAGGCAAGCACGGGATTCAAAAAGAATTAACACAAGATATTGAAAATTCAAAGTTCGGGTTGAAGATTAACAAAGAAGAAACTGATTTTTCACTTTCCAATCATTGTTTTTAATTTCGGGTGATGTTATTTCAAATCTTTTTGTGTAATTTACATAACAATATACTAGACTAATTCTTTTCATGTATTGGATGAAGATGAAACTTTTTATTATTTATTTGTAATTCAATACAAGTGTTTAGTTAAATCCTTGCATTTTTTAAATTAATCTTTGCATGTTTAATTTTATTATTTGATTGTCTGATCACCAATTAAAAATATAATTGCTTGTTGTAGTGCTAGAAAACTCACAATAGATTTAGAATACCGTTTGATTAACATACGTGCAATAAATATTATGAATAATATCTATCATGTGTGCAATATTTGATATAACCGTGATATTGAATGCGTTCTATTCATTCGAATTCGGATTGTGAACAAATTTAGGTCGTGACTAGAATATATTTATTTGTCATGAAAAAAAGAATTAATTACAATAGAATTATCGATTGTCAAGAATGTATGAATAAAACTAACTACGTAATCTAGAATTGAAATAGATAATAATAGGTAGATTCGTGATCCAATACACTCATTCCATATACATACAAAACTCTAATTTCACAAGCTTTCGTAGATTTATTTAGAATAATTACAAATCACGAATCTCATTTGTTCGCTTACTTTGAATTTGATCAGAAACCAGTACACTTGAATTGAATTTATTCCACGTGAGACGATGGTACTTTTAAGTCGTCAATTCTATTACTTGTCACGATATCGTACGCTTGCGAATTTCACACGAATAGTTCCATATCTAACTATAGGATCGAACCAAAAGCGAACTATCGATTCTGGTTCGATCCGATTATTTATATTAAAAATTTTACGAAAATAAGTATTAAATTACTTGCCTAATTAAAAATAGATAAAATATAGTTAAAATCACTTATCATTCTTGTAATATAATAATATATAAATTAATTAAATAAGGCAACAAACGGAAATATACTTCAAGGTTTGAATTAAATCTATGAATTTTTGTGAATTTTTTTTTAATTATTTGGATTTAAATGTTTGTTATCCATTAAGTTTTAATGTAAATGAAATAAGAGAAAGTGTATGGGAAGTGAAATTTTAATGTGAGATAATTTTAGGGTTTAGTGTCTAAATTATCTTCTGAATATTTGTGCAATATACCAACAAAAAGAGAAAATATGGAGAACCAAATTTACTATTGATTTTTAAGGCAGTACCAAGAACCGGATCAAAACTGATCGGTTCTCGACGCATGATCCCGAAATCAACCCATTTAATAAATGAGCCGAAACAGAATCGTTGGATTCTTTTTGGTTTCGATCCGATTCCACCGATTCTGGGAAAAATGTCCACCTCTAGTGGACAACAAGCAATTCGACATCTTGAAAAAGGAAGAGTTGTGATATTTGGCAATATTGAAGATGGGACGGGAAAATCCAGTCTTTTCTATTGAATTAGGGTAAAAATTGCAAATTGCACGTACAAATCTTTGAATCTTTTGCTGCAAGAACTTTGCAATTGTATCTTTAATTTTTAAATATGAGTTATATGTCTTTTGTGGTGAAATGAATAAATATATGAGAGAATGTGTTAAATCAACCAATGGCCACCAACTTTATACTTAGTGTCACCATGGTCACCCAATTTGATTTTGTTTCATTATGGTCATCCAATTTGATTTTATTTCATCATAACAATCTAACTTCTTTTCACCATTTTCACTAATTTTAAAACGGTAACTTTGCATTATATATAAAAAATAAATTTAAAATAAAAACTTATTTAAAAAAATGTTACTTAAAAAACTTATTTTTAAAAAATATTACTTAAAAAATAAAATAAAATAAAAATTTATTTTAAAAAAAAGTTACTTAGAAAAATAAAATAATAGAAAAACTCATTCAAAAATTACTTAGAAAATAAAATAAAATAAATTATTTTTAAAAAAACTTTCCTTAAAAAAATACAACAAAATAAAAAAATGATTAAAAAATTTTTAAAATAAA
Source organism: Fraxinus anomala (assembly GCA_903798345.1). Taxonomy (NCBI): domain Eukaryota; kingdom Viridiplantae; phylum Streptophyta; class Magnoliopsida; order Lamiales; family Oleaceae; genus Fraxinus; species Fraxinus anomala. Next base: position 14,391 of record CAIGRN010024439.1, read on the forward strand.
ATAAAAACTTATTTTAAAATAAACGTTTTTAAAATTAAAAAAATCTTTTTTAAAAAAATTATTTTATATATAATACAAAGTTACAATTTTACCCCTTTTAAAATTCGTGAAAATGGTAAAAAGAAATTGTGAGTCATGGTGAAATAAAATCAAATTAAGTGACTATGATGAGATTAAGTATAAAATTGAGTGATCATAGTGAAACAAAATCAAATTGAGTGATCATGGTCAGGGGCAGACCAAGGAAATTAATCCAGTGCGAGCGGTATTAGTAAAAGTTTTAAAAAATATATTATAACACAAACATTATACTAAAATGAAATACTTTTACGAGTTTTCATAGTTTAATATCTTTGTACAATCGCATCATTATCAATCTTTAAGTATATATCTTTCTCTACATAAACAAAAGAAAATATAAATAACTAATAAATAAATTGAAGATTGTGGTAAATTGGGTTCTTAGTTTATCCTAAATGTTTTCCACAACGTGAATTTATGCCGCAAGTGTACGGTGTCAAGTTTTGTAATATAATGATTGAGTTAAGAGTGTCGAACCCACATGGATTGTAATTTAATTTCTACAAAGTACTATAATTGGGTAGCTTCTATTTTATTTAGACAAATGAATAATTGATTATATGTTTTAACTAATCTAACGTGATTCGCTGTGACAAAATTGAAGAATGCAAATTATCAAATTGAGAGAGCATAGGGAATGATTTCACCTAACTTTCAATTATGATTCAATGAAATCCAATTATTCTAATTGATTTTCCTATA